>RPOG01002377.1:0-95811 GCA_008086565.1 Thalassoma bifasciatum
CCCGCTCGCCTTCCCCGTCCTTGTAAATCTGCAGCTGTGACAGAAACCCGGGTTGTGGACTGAGTCCAGCGGAGCCTCGTCCACAACAAAACACATATTAGCATTAGAGAGCAAACTAACATATTAGTGTGCGGTTCATCTGATGGGACGGGCAGCGCGGCACAATTAGTCATCCGGCGGGGGGACAAACACAATTACAGCGAAGCAATAACAGAGTGAGGAGGCAAGGAGGGAAAAAACTCCTGACCTCTGCATCTCAGCTCCATTTAAATGTTTGATGTCTCATTGAATTAGTATCACAGTGTGAAAGACAAAGCTAATGGAAATGAGCCAGAGACAGGCAATACTGCTGATTGGGCCTGATATAATTAGAATAATATCACGTCCGGCGTTAATAACAAGGAAAGGAAATAAATAACGGCGGGATCACTTAATAGCCAGCGCGCTAAAGCGGCTGAGCTTTAAATATGCCGAGGCCAGCGCTTCTTTCTGTTTACTCATGGGCCGCTGATCGTCTGAATATTGATGTGGCGGAGCGATCGGCGGTGAAGGATCCTCAGCTCCCAGCTCCAGGGAGGGGGGGGACTTTATCATTTTGATTATTCATCTTGATAAATACATAAGGACGTACAAAATTATGGCTGTTTTTCAGGCGGAGCTGGTTGGTGTGAATTCCCTTCTCTGATGGATGGAAGGATGAGAGCAGAGAGGCTGCCGGTGTAATCACACTTTACTGAAAGTGTTTGGAGGAGTTTAAAAAGTCTGAAGGGATAAAAATGTTTTTATTTGTAATGCTGTGTGTTTGAGTCAAAATACACTGCCTGGCCAAAAAAAAAAAAAAAAAAAAAAGTTGCCATTTGGATTAAATGAGGCAAAAGAAATGTGGTTGGAAAAAAAAATACTGAATGATCCTGGATGATCATCACTTAAACGTTTGGCCGAATCAAATTGGAGTAAAACAACAGCAAAACTCAGGAGTATATTAAATAGTGAAAGTAAGAGCATTTACACACGCACAATGCAAAGAGAACTCAAGGGATTGGGATTGAACAGCTGTGTAGCTTTAAGAAAACCACTAATCAGTGAGGCTGACTGGAAAAAAAAAGTCTTCAGTTTGTTAGGGAGCATAAAGATCGGACTCTGGAGGAATGGAGGAAGGTCATGTGATCTAATGAGTCCAGAGTGATGGGCGCATCAGGGTAAGAAGAGAGGCAGGTGAAGTGATGCCTTACCCATCATGCTGAGTGCCTACTGTACGAGCCTGTGGGGGCAGTGCTATGATCTGGGGTTGCTGCAGTTGCTCAGGTTCAGCAACATTATGTTTCCAAAGAACGAGGTCAGCTGACTACCTGAATTTTCTTCTCTAATGGCACGGGCATATCCCAAGATGACAACGTCAGGATTCATGGGGCTCAAATAGTGAAAGAGTGGTTCAGGGATCATGAGACGTCTTTTTCAGAATCCAGACCTTAACCCCATTGAGAATCTTTGGGATGTTCTGGAGAAACTTTGTGCAGTGGTCAGACTCTCCCATTATAAAAACAAGATCTTGGAGAAAAATCTCAGCAACAATGGAGGGAAATAAATGTTGTGACATTGCAGGAGCTTGTTGAAACAATGCCACAGCAAATGAAATCAAAGCTTCAGGCAGTTGACTCATTTTTGGCCAGGCAGTGTATCTCACAATTGAATGAATTTTGGTATACTTGAAAATAACTCCTAAGTTTATCCAGTCTTCGACAAATCGTGCCTCAAATAACTGAAAAACCTACAAAATCCCTGATAAAACTCACACAAACAAGATCACAGCCGAAAAAGAAAATACATTTTTATTGACCCAAACCAGCAAGGGCTCTTTATCGCTGCTTGTGGCTTCAATTTCATCTTTTAACTTAATAATCGTATCCTATAGCAGCTTCAAAATGTAAAATAAGAGACTCTGTCTGCTTCAAAGACTTAAAGTAAAGTTGGACAAAATCACGTCTGTATGAGTGTTTCGACGTGAGCCACAGAAACCAGCGAGAGGAACCTCATTAATGTCATCCTGCAGATTTGATTCGACCTGCCTACTTCACCTCAAGACAAGCAGCTGATCGACACACAGATGCACTCTGGGTAAAAACACAGAGAGAACGCGAACATCCATCGCACTTCAAATATTATCTCAGGCGTCGGGCCATACATGGCGGCGCGCTGACGCTCCCATCATCCATCTGCTGAGAGAACAAGGTCTGAGACTCCATTACTCTAAATCTACCTCCTGCTTCCCTGATCCAATACACATTTGAATCAATCAACACTGTGCATTTTGATCACGCCGTAATGGATTATGAGGAGCGAAGGTTGGCGTGCGGAGAGGCGGGAACTGAGAGGCAGCCAGGAGAGAGCGTCAGGTCTCGTCTAATAACTCCTCTGTGGGATTAATCCAGACCACGGCGGCGAGTAGGAGAGGAGAACGCCGCCTGGTCGATGACTTCCTGTTAATAATATTCCTGTACGCCGCCCAGGCAGGAATCTTGAATTGTTCCACTCTGCGTCAGCATCACCTGAATTAACCCCTCCCTCCTCAGAGCGCCGTTAGAGACGACCTGATGGGATTAAAGCAGCTCTGATCACATGAAACATACACTCCACCTCAGACTCTAAGCGTGTGTGTGTGTGTGTGTCTGTGCGTGTGTTGTACCTGCTACGTGCCATCCCACCTGATGAAGGAGCTGCTCTACATGAATAAAGAAAACATGAGCAGAGATCCCTGTGGAATCCAAGCATTGAAATTTGTTTTTCAACCAGTTTCCTCCAGCTGAAAGTCCAATTACAACATTAACTCATCAGACAACATAATTAAGACTTTTTTCTTTGATAATCTGGTTATTTTAGAGCTGAAAGAAAGACAGGAGGTATAGTTTTTGCAGCATTTCTTAAGGTAATTTTGCAGCAGCAGCTTGTGCAATGACAACATTTTATTTTGCATACAAAAACCGCAACTTCTGGATATCAGGGCTGTGTCATGTTGCAAGAAAATCTGCACACATCACAGGAAAATGGCTTTTTCCATTCAAGACAAAAACAGAAATCTGCATGTGCAGATCTGGTTACGAAGTTAGAAAGACGGTGAATCAATCAAGTCAGCTGCCAGTTTCATCACGATGCGATGTCAATTGTCGGAACAACAATTCAATATTTGCCAAAATCAAAAAGTCTGCTACAATAAAATTTAGTTTCGATTGAGTTCAATTCAATTAAGAGGCCTGTGATTGATCTTACGCGTCTTGTGAATCCATCTACCACAGTATGATACTTTTCACACATTGAAAATATTTTTGAAAGAATTCTGTTGCCAAATGTTTAAGACTTTTACATGAAAAATTCTTCAACCCTATAAAGCCAAACACATCATATTTGATTCATGAGTTCAAAGACCTCTATCTCATCAAACTGATACATAGTGTTTCTAAAAACCTGTTAAGAATATTTTAAAAAACATATTCAACCACCTCGAGGATTGTCGTATTGCTGCAGTCAGCTGAAGTTGTATTTTGGCCCTTTTCAAATCTCATGAAATCATCCACTCACATATTTTCGGGAAAATCACTGCTTGATTTTCAAGAAGTTGCAGCAAAAATAACATCACAACAGTTACTTTTTAAAAAAATAAAATAAGTGCATGAAATAAATGCACATAAACTAAAAAAAAACTTGAATAAAATAGATGAAATAGTTTGCAAAGTTGCCCCGTGTGTCAAATGTGATACAAGGAATATATCATGAATGAAATGATAAAGCAATATTTCTTTGAGGATTTTGTTAAAAGGGTTAAAAAACATCTCAGTTCCAAAAAAAATTGGAATTTTCTGACTATTTTTTTGATAGGTCTGGCTTTACAGGGTTAAAGTCCCTGCAAGGTCTTTCTCAGTGATCTTTTAAAAAAAAAGTCCCATATGTAGATCATGATCCACAATTCAAAGTTAAGTTATCAGCAGTAAAATAGGTTATTTCTAAATGCAACTGTCTTGCAGCATTTTCATCCATCTCAGAGCGCTCTAACATCAGGAAAACCAAACATTCTACACTTTCCGTCCAACGTGTGACTTTCTCGTTTCATCCCCCATATGAATTCAAAATATCGTCATGATAAAATCTGCAAACGAACACAGTCTCTCTCTCTCTCCTTCACAAACAAAAAGTAAAAATGAATGATACAAATTTTGATCCAGTGTATGTGGATGTTTCCAGCTGCTGTTTGCATGTAAGGCAAAAAAAGGAGGGTCTGTTTTCATCTCAAAGAACTATAGGGAATAAGAGATTAAAGAGATAAAACTTGAATCTTTTATGTCTTAAGCACTTTGCTAATTAGCAGCGAGGCAGCGGCAGCGAGAGAGGATGAATATATTTCAGTAAATGGAGTCAGAATAAAAAGCAAGAGTGAAAACAACAGAGTGAACGAACGACCCCCCGGGGAGACGAGGGTCGCTTCATTACATGTCGATCGAGATGATGCAAGAAGCTGCACATTATTCTGATCTGCACTGTAAAACGACGGCTCCTGCTAACAAATCACACTACTTACATTCCTGACCATGAAATTACACTCAGAGGTTCTTCTGCCACAGACGCTACATTCATATTCTATCAGTTTGTGATTTAAAGCAGGGGTATTTTAGGCTTTTTTCAGCTTTATTCTGTCCCTCTGGTGCCCCCGTAGTATCTTTACAGCTCAGCTTCTCTCTCTGTTTTTTTGGAAAACTC
The DNA here is from genome assembly GCA_008086565.1 of Thalassoma bifasciatum. Taxonomy (NCBI): domain Eukaryota; kingdom Metazoa; phylum Chordata; class Actinopteri; order Labriformes; family Labridae; genus Thalassoma; species Thalassoma bifasciatum. Next base: position 4,747 of record RPOG01002377.1, read on the forward strand.
TCATTTCAGCCTCTGTTTGAAACACTTGGTTTTACCTACTGTCTCTTTAAGGCTCCCAACTCCACAAACCCTCTTCATTCTGATTGAGCAGCACTATGGATGCCTGTTAGGGGCGGAGCTGTGGGCAGACCTTAGTGTTTAAGGCCCTTCTCTTCAAATTATGTGATGACCTCATCTTTTTAGCAAGTCTGTTCTTTCTCGTTTGGATCATCTCTCTCTTTCATCATCTCTACAGTGGAGTGAACAGTAGATCTCTTTCCCTCTCATGGCAATCTCTCTCTCCCTCTCTCTCTCCCTCTCTTGTTATAGGATCACTCTCTCATGGCCAAACCTCTATTCAATTCAATTTAATCTAAAAAAGCTTTACTAACATGACAAACATGTTTACAATGGCGAAGCAAGTGGACGAATGTACATACAGTTAGATACTGAATATGTGCATCAAACATGCGGTGCAACAAAGTTGCCACCCCAAAGAAAAAGGTCACTAATATTTCAGGTCACTGTAATATTTCATTGGAGCGCCTTTAGCCTTCATTACAGCATGCATTTGTGATGGCATTGTTTCCATAAGTTTCTGCAATATCACAGATTTATTTCCATCCAGTGTTTCATTAATTTTTCACCAAGATCTTGTTTGGATGATGGTAGAGTCTGACCACTGCACAAAGTTTTCTCCAGAACATCCCAAAGATTCTCAATGGGGTTAAGGTCTGGACTCTGAAAAAGACGTCTCATGCTCCCTGAACCACTCTTTCACTATTTGAGCCTCATGAATCCTGGCATTGTCATCTTGGAACATGCACGTGCCATTAGAGAAGGAAAAAAAAATCCATTGATGGAATAACCTGAGCAACTGCAGCAACCCCAGATCATAGCACTGCCCCCACAGGCTCGTACAGTAGGCACTCAGCATGATGGGTGCATCACTTCACCTGCGTCTCTTCTTACCCTGATGCGCCCATCACTCTGGAACAGGGTAAATCTGGACTCATCAGACCACACCACCTTCTTCATCCAGTGTTAAAACTTCAGATCCATGTTTAAAATAAAGCAGAATACCCCCTCTTTAAAGTCGCTTGTAGAGATTTTCTTCATTGGAACAATAAAGTGATGAGTCAATCCTTCTGTATGTTTGTTAACTTTGAATCAAACCTACAAAGTTAATGAGTGATGAGCTGATTTAACAGGATGTGATGATGTTTTTCTTTTTTTTTACAGTGTTGCTCTGCTCTCCATGTCAAAGCAGAGCGAGCGCCGCAGCCTCCTGATAACGGGAACGCCACGCTCGGCAGTCACACGGCAGAAGAAGAAGCAGCAGCACATGTTTAATTCATCCTCCCTGCACGTCCCCCAAGTTAATTCCACCGCGGGCAGTGTTTATTTCTGCTTTGTACTTTTGTTTAAAGCCAGTTGTTGACAACTCTTGAACATGTCAAACTATCACCGCTAATAATTGCTTAAGGAGCTGGAACTTTCTGCAAATGTTGGTTCCAGCACAAAACACTCCTCCTCCTCGTTGCCTCCTCTCGCTCCGTGTCTTCACTCCTGAAAGTCTCTTAGATGAATTTTTGATTTTTCCTCCTCATTGCCTGACTCTCAGCAAAAAGATTCCCTCTGTAATTCAAAGCGATGGCTTCGAGAGAGAGAATAAAAAAGAATAATGTAGCGCTGCTGCTGCTGCTGCTGCTCCTTCTGACGCCTTTTATTCTTTTTTTTTTTCATCGTGTTCGCTGAGAGAAAACTGTCAAGTGCTGCTCTTTTTCTTTCTTTTTTGATTAGTTTGGTTTCTCTGGCTTTTTGTTCCTGACCCAGGAATCCTAAAGAGGCTCCTTCTTCCTCTGAGCTGGAGTTGGGAATAATAATGTTATGCTGAGGAAGATGAATCGTTACAAGCACCGGCCCCGGGGCGGTATACACCTCTCTCTGTGGGTCAATGCCATTTCTCTTCAGATCGCGACGCCGCCACTCAACTGGAGCTGCCAGTTGATTAATCCCAATTAGACGGGCTGTCACTTTCCAGCAGAGAGGGAGGGAGGACGGCGACGGTTTCCTCTCCTGTACGGCTCTGACTGAGGCAGAGGAAGAGCAGGAAAGAGGATCTTTCCACACGTCGGTGTGTGATCTGTCTGTCTCTGTGCGCGCAGACAGACAGACGGAGGCGTAATGAGAGGAATCAGACTCCTCTGACAGGCGCGAGGGCTGAGCGGTGTTTTAAACATCTCTCAGAGTCGGTATCACAGCGGAGGAGACAGGAAACATCAACACACAGGAAGCAGACATCACAGAGCTTGACTTTAAACGCTCTCACGTTGTCAGAGCAGACTTTCTGCAAGAAACATTTAACGACTTTTTAAAACTATGTTAAATAAGAAAAATGAAAGGGAACAGAAAGATCACTGCTGTGTAACAGAGCGATTGAAGGCCTCAGGTTTCAGTAGAAGCAGCAGACAAACTCACTGTTATGTAAAAGCAGACTAAGATGACCGAGTACGATTTTATTAACATCTCAGCACGTTAGCGCCACTAGCTCGTCCAGCTTATTGGAGACAGATCTTTGATTCCCCGCAACCATAGATGGTAGAACAGGCTGATATTGTCTCTTCTAAGCTTATAACAGTGCACCAGCACAACATCCTCACCTCTTCCAGGCCTAACACTGGTTAGCATCAACATGCTACGAGCTGCTCACAGCTAAGCTCATGTGTAAACAATGCAACCATGGCGATACATAAAGTCTCCAGACACACACAGCAAGTCCAAGTCCTTTGAATCAGTGTTTGTCAATCTTGGGGTCAGGACCCTGGATGGGGTCACCTGGAATCCATATGGGGTTCCCTAAATTGTCTAGTTATGGATTAAAAAAAAAATATTAATAAAAATATTAACATTAAAATTACATATTTTAGTATTTACTTAGCATTTTATTAGGACGTTTTTCAGTATTTTCAGTGTTTTATCTTCATGTGTTCAATATTTTATTATTAAATATTTCCGTATTTTTGGTATCCAGGCACTTTGTTTTCTATTTTTATTTTCCTAGATCCATTTTTTTAAGCATTTAAAGCAGTAGGCTAAATTTACAGTCCAATTCTGAACTTTAAGCTGTCTGTTTTTTTTATATTTATGAACAGTGGTTTATATTGTTTACTGCACAATGTGCCTTTAATTGTCTCTTGGGGATTAATAAAGTTTTTTGAGTTTGACAGTTTATTTCGAATAAAGCTAATATCCTGATCAGGAAAATATAAATTGTCAGTGTGTACTAATTCTTGCTACTCTGTATTTACAACACAGTATAAAAAAGACAGAGAATAAAACAAATTTTAGCATGAAACGTCTCTGGGGTCCCCAGAAATCTGTGACACGGGGTCACGGCTCACAAAGGTTGAGAACCACAGCTTCAGATCACTTTTCCTCTCCTTTGAGCTGCTCAGTTTGAATTTCAGCAGCTCGTCTTCACCACGTCTGTATGACTCAATGCATTGAGTTGCTGCCATGTGATTGGCTGATTATTATTTGCATTACCTAGACGGTGATTCATGGTTTATCTGGGTGTCATCTGCAAACAATGGTATTGTTGACCCTGAGGGAGCATTTAAACAGAACAGTAGTGGACCCAGACTCGACCCCTGAGGAACACCTTAGCAGAAGCTCACAACTCAGAACCAGTTAAACTACTGGTTATCTGCAAACATGTTCCATCCACAAACTCAAACCCTGAAAACTCAAATCATGTTTTAAAAACATCATTTGTGAACATAAACATTCAGACTCTATGTGTAATTCCTCGTTCACTCCGGAGGTTTAAAGAACTAAATTTAGACTCTAAACAGAGGAAATGAAAAGCCGTTGTTTATCTCCTTCAGGTAAACACTTTCCCCGCCGGGTGAATCTCACCTGTTTCACCTGCAGCCCTGTTTCCAAAGAGCACCTTTGAACCGGCTGCTGTCGGTTGTTTTGTCACAGAGAGCGTCGACGTTGTTGTTGTTGTGTTTATTTGCTCTGTTGTTTCTCACTTTGTCTTCTTGTAATGAACTCACTGAAGAGCCGCAGCGTCGCCTGACGGCTCAGAGGTTAGCTTTAATACTCCCTGTTGTTATTTTGTTTTCCGCAGGCTGTAAACAACACGGCTCCGCTGATACACGAGCACTCAGAGTCTTTCTATTACAGCGCATTAAATATTCATGCAGCTTCTTCTGTGAGTAAAGTGTCAACGGGGTATTTGCCTTGTAAAGACGACAAAATGGCAAATATTGAGCTGCAGACAGACAGATGTTTTTATGGGAAAACATGTTCACTTTCAGGAGGCTTTAAGAGGAGCAGTTCTGCTACTACAATTATAACAGACACACAGACAGATGGAGAGATGAGCAGATTAACGGTCATATCTCACCAGAAAAGATGATAGCTGAGGTGTTTTTTTTTCTAAGATTAAAAGTCAGTGAGAAGCCACAGATGATGTGTTCCAAAACCACTGATCATGCCAGAAATCTGCAGGTTGTCCTGGCCTCAAACCTGGATTAAAACAGCCACATTGAGGCCTCATCCACACTTAACAGTTTCCAAAACGATCGTCATAAAGATGAAGGCGTCTCAGAAAATGTGTACGTCTATATGAATGCACTCGATACGCATGAAGACGCTGTAAAACACTTGCCAGACCTCTAGGGGCGCTGTAACGATATGAAGGAAACAAGCGGAAACAGAAGAAAAAACAGTGGGAATGAACACTTTTGGCAAAAGTTGTGCCGCACTGTGTCCTCTATGATTGTTTGTTCAACTCTGTGGTGGTTGAGAAGGAGATTTTGCTGCTAAAGGGATAGCAGGGTCACCAGCTTCATCAACACATATGCTACATAGTACGCCGTCATTGTTGTTGTTGTTGTTGCCATAGTGCAGCTTGTGGCGCATGCGTATTAATGACGTCAGCGTATCTGAAAAGTTGTGGAGAGCCAGTTTACACGGAGCCGCGTATACGGCGTTTCTAAATCTTCCCACTTTGGAACCTGGTTTCAGAAATGATCGTTTACAGACCCACAAAACGCCGTCTTTGTATGGATGATGCGCAGATTCGGCAAAAAACGTATGCGTTATGAGCTCGTTTTGTCTTCGTGTGGCTGGGGCCTGAGACAGTTACTAAAGTCTATTGTACCCTGCTGTAGTTGACGATGTGACCATGGTTACAGGTAGAATCCCAGGACAAACAAGAGTAACAAAAATAGTAAAAATATCACAGCAGATATAACCAGTTTGGTGACCATGGCCAGGAAACAAGCTATAAAAACTAATAACAGTGAAGAGAACTAAATAGAGATGAAAAAAGTAGAAAAAATGCCCTATGATAGGCTGGAGACCCGTCTAGGTATACCCCACCTCTTACCCAAGAACGGGCTTCAGCATCTGCAAACCCGAAAGAAAGAAGCTTAAATGCACATATTTGTTTCAGTGGGATTAAAGATTTTGAATATTCAACCATAAGCCCTTAATTTTTAGAGCTGCAGCTGCTTCAATGCAGATTTTTTAACATTGGATTCTAACATTTTTGATGGCTCTTGATAAACCTCATTACTTCGATGCCAAGAGATTGAAAAATTCTGACATAAGAAAACAAGCTGTGACCTCAAACTCTTCGATGAGGTAGTCATTTTTTAATACCAACAAACTCTGAAGCAGAAGTGTTTCTGTGACTTTTTGAGCTCTGATTCTTTGAGTTTCCTCTGAAAACAATCGTGTGCAGTAGATCTTGTCCTGTGGGTGAGATTCAGCCAGAACAACCATTAGGCAGATTTGCGTCCACCTTAAAGAGGGATGTGGTGCTGACTTCATCACTGAGAACAAACAGCACTTTAGGAAATGAGCCAGCGTCTCTGATGAATCTGCCACCGTGTCCGGGCGGCTCATTTTGGCGGTGTTGTCCCGGCGTTATGGCCGCCATCATCAGATTAATAACCTCCACTGTGGACCGGTGCGGCGATTCAGCCACGGGTTAATTAAACATTTACATACAGATGCCCAGCTATCTATTGTAGTGGGAGATAATTTATACCATCAATATGCACTTTAATCAGAAACTACAGGAGGGCGTATGTTCGCGTGCTCCGTGCTAATTGGCACCATGCTGGCTGCTGTTTTGGAGCTCAGAGACAAACGGAGTTCACACTCTCCACTCTCACCGTTTCCTCTCTCATCCTCTCATAGTGACAGCATGCTCTGCAGCCCTCCTGTGCCCCCCAGATGAACCAAAATATGTTATTTTAAACATTAAATGTCCTTAATTTCTTCGTTAAATCCAGATGGATTCTTGCTTGGGCTGTGGGAGCAGGGAGGGTTTGAATCAGGGTTTTGTTTATGGGTCCACACTGAGGCCCAGGTGAGTTGGATACTTTTTAGAGTTTGTGCAAGTTTGAAGAATCATTAATAAGCTGTTGATGTGGAAATATGATGACCTCTGGCTTGTATGGTGATCAAAATGTTTGATAACTTTACTGAAATCTTTATTTACCCTTGTAGTCTAGCTCGCCGGGTCACTTATTGAATAGCATAATAAATTTCAATGATGATCATAGAGTGGAATATAATTTCTCTACAACACTTAGAGAGTGAGTTCAAAGATGACAAATGGTAATAATTTATAGGTGTGCACATCCTGGCCACCCCTTCCTATGTCACTGCCTACATTGTGCCACCCTGGTCTGAAAGTGTGGACACGCCCCTGCACAGACAGACACACACACAGTGACAGTGTGTATGAAAGCTAACACACTAAAGAAAAACTCCTCTGTTGACTTTTAAAGCATGAACGGAAAGATGGTGACGGAACGACGTCACCTCAGTCTAAGGACTTAGTTGTATTGAGAAAGAAGAATATTAAGTCCGAATTTTTTTTTCAAAAGCAAATGCAAGCACATAGAACTTCACATGACAAATAAGCACATGGGCTTTGACAACAAGAGGGTAGGGCAACTTTTCAAAGTAAATATGTTACATCATAAAAAATTAAATCAAAGTAACAAAAATACACATGAAAGAGTGTCGGGTCAATAAAACCTGTGTGACAGCATCGTGTAGTGAGAGGTGTTAAAGACAAAGCAACTAAAAGTCTAACTTAAAGGCAGAGTATGCAGGAATTTTCGAGGTTTTGTTTATTTGTTTACACACAACATCCAAACCAGTCTTCTCCTCTGTAGCTCTGTGTCAGCTGCTGCACATGCTCACTGCCTCCGACCGTAGCTAATAGCATGGCTAACGGTCATAGCTTTGTAAACACGGTAGACGGTAAAAAAACAGCCCAGCGAGCACCTGCAGCATCACGTGAGAGAAACTTAAGAGCCGTACACCTGACATCCTGGAGGTGATTTGCTGGTCACCACCCATAACAACTCCTACTCTCTGCCAAGAAACGTCCTGACAAAAAAAAAAAAAAAAGTAAAATAAAAAAACATCAACAAAACAAGCGAGGGTAGGGGGTCTACAATGAAGCGAGGCAAACACAGAGACACTGACACACAGGTATAGAGGCCCAGAGATGATGATTGAGCAGGATTATTCTTATAAAAACTAACTTTTTTTAAAAATAAAATTCTGCATACTCTACCTTTAAAAAGTGCTGATGCCGTATGGTAAAGTGAATATCCTGTTTCACTCACTGGTCCCTGATTGGTTAACGAGGATTCAAGGCTGGATGCGGCTCACTTCCTGCCTGGTGTCTGTGTTTATTCATGTGAACAGGTGGAGCTGGAAGCTGATTAGACACATTTGCAGAATTAATAAGTCTCCCTCCCTTCGCTGCGTGAAGCCGGGCGGAGTGGCTCGTCAAGCTCGTTAACGCCCGAGGAGGGAGACAGAGAGGATGCACAAGGCGGAGGAGACTCCCTGGACCCCTTTCCTCCATCCTTCTTTGCCTCTTTTTTTCTGTCCTTCTATCCTTCCTTGTCCTGTTTCCTTCCTCATGCTGTGAGTCCTCGCTTCCTTCTGCACCTTTTCCTATCCTGTCTCACCTCCTTTTTCGTCTTCTTACTCTCTCACCTCAGAAAATGATAAAGTGAGTAATAGAGAAGATAACATCTAGAGAATAAATGAGTAAAGGAAGGAACATGGGATTTATGAATGATTTTCTCAATAGGAAGACTCTTCGTAGTTGCAGCAGGTTTGACTGCTGCCCTGAGTGCCGACTGTCAGGCTCGTGGTTGAAGGCGAACAGGCACCTGTTGTGTCTTACGGGGGCTTTACACAGGATGAAGGATGAACAACAACATCCTCAGTCCAACAACAACAACAGGAGTCTCAGAGGGGTCAAATTATTCATGAAATCAAACAGCGCTCGGGCTGTTTGTGCAGGAGGAACGTGCTTCCTGTGTGAGACGCCAGGATTTAGTCAGCTGTAAACATTTTAATTCTGCTGCAAAGTTTAGGTTTTTGAATTGGTGTGTGTGTGTGGTCTCTAGGGCTTCTGCAGCCAGCCTCTAGTGGACACTTGAGGTACTGCAGCTTTAAAACACTTGGGGGACGCATCTATTGCTCCCAAAAGGGGGTAAGAAAAAACACCAAGATAAGAAGAGCTGCTTTTTCAGGTAAAACAAAAAAGCATTGAGCTGTTAACAAAACTACTATTCATGGTTTTATGTTTCATTTTATTTCTTTATGATTCTGAACTAATTATTTTGAAATCATTTCAACATATTGATATTAGACTGTGTATTTCTTATTAACCCAGAGTGTATAAATACAGCTGGTGCATGTCATTGAGTTCATTGTTAAGGTGAGGATTGTGGCTCAGCATTTCAACATCCTGCATTTGCTGAAAGGAAATGCGAGCCCCCCTCTAGTTTCTCTAAAATGTCTTTAGCTGCTCTGTAATGATTTGTGGTCATCATGTGATGTTTAAGTACAGATGAGAACCACCAGAGGAAACTTTTTTTAATCTCTTGCATTCACTATTATTGGCCTCAGTGGGCTTCCGTACACTTCAGCGTCGGTAAAACCAAGTCTGCTGCCGAAGAGTCCAAGTTTTTCCTCCAGTAAACAACCTCAATGAGACAAACTGCTCGAGAAGCTGCTTACTGTTAATTTACGGGGCTGGGTGGATATTTAATGTAGCATGTTATGGTACTTGGGCTTTTATTACTGGACTTAATTGCTTTTTTGTCCTTTGTTTTCTTTCCAGAGCAGTCAGCAGACAGTCAGCAGCGCTGCAGAGCTGCAGGACTCACGGCTGGATGAATGACAGGAGGGGACACTTTGGGTTTGGGTTGAGTTTATCATCGGGGCTGCACAGAGGAGCAGCTCGGAGAAAAATGGGCTTAAGTAACCAGAGTTTTTGAAAATGTTCATAGAATTTGTCAAAGCATGTTTCCTGCTTCTTTTATCAAACAAGAAATGTATGATATTAATCTTCCGGCTGCACTGGTGAGTTGCCTCATTCTCAGGGTCTCAAATTAAAAGAAACTTCTCAGATCCTTGACTCAAACTGAGAGAACTTCCCTCCTAAGACTTAGGGTGAATTCCAATTCCTGTCTTAACCCTCAATCTTAACCCTCAATCTCAAAATGCGCGCTCCCGCGAAGTGTAAGTGCTGTCCCGATTCTCAGAAAGTTAAGGTTGAGGGGCAAGTTTGAGGCTGTATCTCCCTCAATACTGAGATTTTCCGACACCACCCTTAGGAGCAAGGGCTACCCAGAATGCATTGTGTATTTTCAGTAAATAAACATGGCGTCTAAAGTGGCAGAGAAGGCGAGCTACAAATAAAAGTATTTTCTTTGTTAATGGAGATATAAATATTATGGAAACCATTGTATTATCTTAGTTTAGACCCATTTTATGGATTATTTACCTCATTGTTGCCTAACATTTATTTTTATTTTACAATCTTTTGTCAATAGCGTCCGGTGCGGACAAGCCATGTTGCTATCGTTAAAGTTAGTTAACGTTACAAAATGATCATTTTTCTCCGTGGTAATGTAATTGTTTTATCAAGATAACAGCCTATATAACATGCTTGTGCCCACAATGGTATAAGATGACCGGGCTAATGTCATCTCCTGCAGCCGCAGAGTTATGTAACGATAGTTAAAGCTGGTGTTTACCTTTCAATAAACTATGGTATGCTGTGACAGCTGAATATGTCCTTGGTTGTGTTATTTATACAGATATTTTTTTGATAACGCTAACCGAAGGAATAACTGACAGACAGTCCACAACAATTTCATTTGCATTTAAGGGGTGTCCCATTTCTAAGTCACAAGATAGCCCTTAACACTTGGTTTTGAGGGCGAACAAGATTGAGGGTTGAGCTTGAGGGTTAAGATTGAGGGTTAAGAAAGGAATTAGAATTGGGCCTTATAGTCCAACCTTTGAGCTTGAGCCAAAAAGGTGACTGGACTTTGTCAAGTTCTTAAAGATGTTTCTCTTCTTCTCTTCATATCTAAAAGACCAGTGGATGGACCTAGAAAATGTAATCCTCTAAGAGTTGCCTGTCTGCCAGTGAATCACAAGGAGATGTTGGCAGGGTCGTTAGGGTCCCAGGTGTAGATGCAAACTTACACCCAAATGTGTCTCTGACGTCTGTTTTTGTAAACTTCCTTCTCCATCCATCCCCAAATTTTCTCAAAGTGATTTAGATCAGGGGAACACGCTGGATTGCTCCAAAAGAGAGAGGTTATTCCTCTGGAAGAAGAAGAAGAAGTCCTTTGTCAGGCGGACATTATGAACTACAGCATTGTCCTGTTGAAAAACCCGGTCATCAACACACAGGCCAGGGCCCTCAGTCATGAAGGACGACCCCTGAACAACCGTCAGCTCCATTGTTCCATTGAAGGAAAAAGCAGATTGTGGTGGCGCCCCCTCCACTGTGGGATCTCCTTGTCATGACAGTAACTTTGGACGTCAAGGTTCAATTTTTTATTCCTCAGAGAATCAAACTTTCACCTTTCAATGTCCCATGATGCTCTCTGTCAAAGTCCAAACAGGCGATTTAGAGGAAGGTGACGAGGTCTTTGGAGAGGATTTTGTTCTTAAAGCTCCTCTCTCTTAGACGCTGTCAGTCGACTCCAGTAACGACCTTTATTTAGGTCAAGGATCGTCACTTGTTTTGACAAACAGCCAATCAGATTCTCAGGCTCAGCGGATATTCACTCTTTTGTTCCATAACCCTCAGGATCTTTGAAGAAATTCTAAATTTGTCTTACTGCGTCCGACCTCAGCAGTGATGGCGTATCGTTGTGAGAGGTTTTGCTTTTTAGCCTTAGCCATCAGGAGGTCATGACAGTGAGAATACCTGATAGAAAATGACCTTGAATCCACATTTTTGTGCAGATTTTGTCTTTTAAAGGCTGTGCACTTGATCTTTTGATCAGCTGATGAAAAGACTATTTACCTATAATTGTTGTTTTCAATAAACGGCTTACTCAGGTTTTTTTTTTTTTTTTTTTTTTATGTCTCACCCCCATTTCTTCTTTTTGTATTTTGAATCTCAATGCAATTTTTCAATTGGTTTTGATCATAGGTGTATTTGAGGCTGTATGTTCTTCACACAAAACTTTGAACTTATGTCTATCATCTATTTTTTACTGTCTAATTTTGCAAATTATCCCTATCTTGTGATTTTTCTTTATGTTTATTTGTTTCTCTTCCTCATGTTGTGTTTCCTCTTTACTGACATTTTAAACAACGTCGTGTGATGAGTCCCAGAGCTTCATTATCTCTCTGATCTAATTTATTCTTTTATTTCAGCGGGACACATCGCAGCGTCTTTATCCCGACTGAAGGCAGAACAAAGAGGAGGGGCGCGTGTGTGTGTGTTTGTGTGTGTGTGTGCCGTTTGTCACACTCAGCTTTAATTAAGATTAATTGTGTACCTGTGAGGAGTCCTCCGGCGGTGTTTAGCCTGCCGACTGAACGCTGTCAGACACAGAGGCCTGACCCCAGCAGAAGACGGAGGGGTTGGAGTTGTTTTTCTCTTGTTCTTACTTTTTAACGCTGAAATGAATCCAGCTGTCTGATTTTATCTGCATCGTTTAAACTGGTGTTAAAAATTCTGATTGCACCAAATTCAGAGAAGAAGCAGCATCACTCTTTCACTTCCCTGGTGCACAAATTGCTATGATTGTTTACATGACAACATGAAGCCCTCCCAGGATGCACTGCAAGCTCCACATGCGTGTTGCTGCATCATGAGTCCTCCAGGTGACTCAGCAGAAAGCTCAGGTGTGAATGAGCGGGAGGATAAAAACAAAGTGAGAACTTGTTTTGTCACATATATTAACTTCATCCCTGGGGAACCTTTTTTTTCTTTTATCCCCCCCAAAAAAAGAGGAATTTCTTGCATTTCTCTCCGGTGAGTGAGCCGTCACCGCAGCTCATTTCCCGCTGAGGATAAACGGGCCGGTGGTGGAACATTTCCCATGAGTCCGTCTGTCTGTCACGGATGGAGCGGCGGCTCTAAGCAGACCCGTCCCATCTTAATCTGTTCTGCATGCTAAGCAGAGCGCCGTCCCCCCTCCTTCTCCTCCTCCTCCTCCTCCTCAGATTGTTATAAATGCTGTTTATGGTCTTGCTATGACAACTGTGAAGGGCACGGCGGAGGATTTATCACAGGATTATCTCCTNTCCCGGCGTTATGGCCGCCATCATCAGATTAATAACCTCCACTGTGGACCGGTGCGGCGATTCAGCCACGGGTTAATTAAACATTTACATACAGATGCCCAGCTATCTATTGTAGTGGGAGATAATTTATACCATCAATATGCACTTTAATCAGAAACTACAGGAGGGCGTATGTTCGCGTGCTCCGTGCTAATTGGCACCATGCTGGCTGCTGTTTTGGAGCTCAGAGACAAACGGAGTTCACACTCTCCACTCTCACCGTTTCCTCTCTCATCCTCTCATAGTGACAGCACTCTCTGCAGCCCTCCTGTGCCCCCCAGATGAACCAAAATATGTTATTTTAAACATTAAATGTCCTTAATTTCTTCGTTAAATCCAGATGGATTCTTGCTTGGGCTGTGGGAGCAGGGAGGGTTTGAATCAGGGTTTTGTTTATGGGTCCACACTGAGGCCCAGGTGAGTTGGGGACTTTTTCAGAGTTTGTGCAAGTTTGAAGAATCATTAATAAGCTGTTGATGTGGAAATATGAAGACCTCTGGCTTGTATGGTGATCAAAATGTTTGATAACTTTACTGAAATCTTTATTTACCCTTGTAGTCTAGCTCGCCGGGTCACTTATTGAATAGCATAATAAATTTCAATGATGATCATAGAGTGGAATATAATTTCTATACAACACTTAGAGAGTGAAAGAAGATAAATGGTAATACTTTGTGGGTGTGCACACCCTGGCCACCCCTTCTTGTCCTCTGCCCTCATTGTGCCACCCTGGTCTGAAAGTGTGGACACGCCCCTGCACAGACACACAAACACATAGTGACAGTGTGTATGAAAGCTAACACACTAAAGGAAAAACTCCTCTGTCGACTTTTAAAGAATGAGAGTAAAGATGGTGACGTAACAACGTCACCTCAGTCCGATCACTCAGTTGTATTGAGAAAGAAGAATATTAAGTACTATTTTTTTCAAAAGCAAATGCAAGCACATAGAACTTTACATGGCAAGTGAGCATCACTGCGTGCTACCTTTAGTGATGCGTTTCAAAACACTGCTCATAGGCCGTGACAACAAGAGGGTGGAGCAAGTTTTCAAAGTAAATATGTTACATCATAAAAAAATTACATCGAAGAAACAAAAATACACATAAAAAGAGTGTCAGGTCAATATTATCTGTGTCAAGGGGTGTGTGACAGCATGGTGTAGTGAAAAGTGTTGAAGATAGAGCGACTGAAAGTCTGAAAGTTTGTTTACACACATCATCCAAACTTGTCTCCTCCTCCTCTGTGACTCAGTGTCAGTGGCAGCGCATGCCCACTACCTCCGACCGTAGCTAATAGCATGGCTAAAAGTCGTAGCTCCGTAAACACACCAAAAACGGTAATAAAACAACCCAGCGAGCACCTGCAGCATCGCGTGAGAGAAACTTAAGAGCCGTTCACCTGACTTCCTGGAGGTGATTTGCTGGTCACCACCCATAACAACTCCTACTCTCTGCCAAGAAATGTTCCAAAAAAAAAACCCAACAACAAATCAACAAGACAAGCGAGGGGAGGGGGTCTACAAGAAGGTGAGGCACACAGAGAAACTGACACACAGGTATAGAGGCCCAGAGATGATGATTGAGCAGGATTATTCTTATAAAAACTAACTTTTTTTAAAGGAAAATTCTGCATACTGTACCTTTAAGAAGTGCAAATGCCGTATGGTAAAGTGAATATCCTGTTTCACTCACTGGTCCCTGATTGGTTAACGAGGATTCAGGGCTGGATGCGGCTCACTTCCTGTCTGGTGTCTGTGTTTATTCATGTGAACAGGTGGAGCTGGAAGCTGATTAGACACATTTGCAGAATTAATAAGTCTCCCTCCCTTCGCTGCATGAAGCCGGGCGGAGCGACTCGTCAAGCTCGTTAACGCCCGAGGAGGGAGACAGAGAGGATGCACAAGGCGGAGGAGACACCCTGGACCTTTCCTCCATCCTTCTTTGCCTCTTTTTTTCTGTCCTTCTATCCTTCCTTGTCCTGTTTCCTTCCTCATGCTGTGAGTCCTCACTTCCTTCTGCACCTTTTCCCATCCTGTCTCACCTCCTTTTCGTCTTCTTACTCTCTCACTTCCTCAGAAAGTGATAAAGTGAGTAATAAAATAAAGAGAGGAGAAGATAACATCTAGAGAATAAATGAGTAAAGGAAGGAACATGGGATTTATGAATGATTTTCTCAAGAGGAAGACTCTTCATAGTTGCAGCAGGTTTGACTGCTGCCCTGAGTGCTGACTGTCAGGCTCATGGTTCAAGGCGAACAGGCACCTGTTGTGTCTTACGGCGGCTTTACACAGGACATAGGATGAACAACAACATCCTCAGTCCAACAACAACAACAGGAGCCTCAGAGGGGTCAAATTATTCATGAAATCAAACAGCACTCGGGCTGTTTGTGCAGGAGGAACGTGCTTCCTGTGTGAGACGCCAGGATTTAGTCAGCTGTAAACATTTTTATTCTGCTGCAAAGTTAAGGTTTTTGAATTGGTGTGTGTGTGTGGTCTCTAGGGCTTCAGCAGCCAGCCTCTAGTGGACACTTGAGGTACTGCAGCTTTAAAACACTTGGGGGACGCATCTATTGCTCCCAAAAGGGGGTAAAAAAAACACCAAGATAAGAAGAGATGCTTTTTCAGGTAAAACAAAAAAGCATTGAGCTGTTAACAAAACTACTATTCATGGTTTTATGTTTCATTTTATTTCTTTATGATTCTGAACTAATTATTTTGAAATCATTTCAACATATTGATATTAGACTGTGTATTTCTTATTAACCCAGAGTGTATAAATACAGCTGGTGCATGTCATTGAGTTCATTGTTAAGGTGAGGATTGTGGCTCAGCATTTCAACATCCTGCATTTGCTGAAAGGAAATGTGAGCCCCCCTCTAGTTTCTCTAAAATGTCTTTAGCTGCTCTGTAATGATTTGTGGTCATCTTGTGATGTTTAAGTACAGATGAGAACCACCAGAGGAAACTTTTTTTAATCTCTTGCATTCACTATTATTGGCCTCAGTGGGCTTCCGTACACTTCAGCGTTGGTAAAACCAAGTCTGCTGCCGAAGAGTCCAAGTTTTTCCTCCAGTAAACAACCTCAATGAGACAAACTGCTCGAGAAGCTGCTTACTGTTAATTTATGGGGCTGGGTGGATATTTAATGTAGCATGTTATGGTACTTGGGCTTTTATTACTGGACTTAATTGCTTTTTTGTCCTTTGTTTTCTTTCCAGAGCAGTCAGCAGACAGTCAGCAGCGCTGCAGAGCTGCAGGACTCACGGCTGGATGAATGACAGGAGGGGACACTTTGGGTTTGGGTTGGGTTTATCATCGGGGCTGCAAAAAGGAGCAGCTCGGAGAAAAATGGGCCAAAGTAACCAGAGTATTTGAAAATGTACATAGAATTTGTCAAAGCATGTTTCCTCCTTCTTTTATCAAACAAGAAATGTATGATATTAATCTCCCGGCTGCACTGGTGAGTTGCCTCATTCTCAGAGTCTCAAATTAAAAGAAACTTCTCAGATCCTTGACTCAAGCTGAGAGAACTTCCCTCCTAAGACTTATAGTCCAACCTTTGAGCTTGATCCAAAAAGGTAACTGGACTTTGTCAAGTTCTTAAAGATGTTTCTCTTCTTCTCTTCATATCTAAAAGACCAGTGGATGGACCTAGAAAATTTAATCCTCTAAGAGTTGCCTGTCTGCCATTCACAAGGAGATGTTGGCAGGGTCGTTAGGGTCCCAGGTGTAGATGCAAACATACACCCAAATGTGTCTCTGACGTCTGTTTTTGTAAACTTCCTTCTCCATCCATCCCACAATTTTCTCAAAGTGATTTAGATCAGGGAACACGCTGGATTGCTCCAAAAGAGAGAGATTATTCCTCTGGAAGAAGAAGAAGAAGTCCTTTGTCAGGCGGACATTGTGAACTACAGCATTGTCCTGTTGAAAAACCCGGTCATGAACACACAGGCCAGGGCCCTCAGTCATGAAGGACGACCCCCTGAACAACCGTCACCTCCATTGTTCCATTGAAGGAAAAAGCAGATTGTGTTGGCGCCCCCTCCACTGTGGGATCTCCTCGTCACGACAGTAACGTTGGACATCAAGGTTCAATTTTTTATTCCTCAGAGAATCAAACTTTCACCTTTCAATGTCCCATGATGCTCTCTGTCAAAGTCCAAACAGGCGATTTAGAGGAAGGAGACGAGGTCTTTGGAGAGGATTTTGTTCTTAAAGCTCTTCTCTCTTAGACGCTGTCAGTCGACTCCATAGACTGTATAATGAGTGGACGTAACGACGTTCGGCTCAAACTGAAGCCTCCAGCAGATGCCCCGCCCCCTGGTGTCTGGCTGCAGTATAGGTCATAAGCCCCGCCTCCCCATGTATTCCAGATATGAGCCGGGAAAACTTTAAAAAATTACGATACCTCGTAGAAACGTTTCTCTCATCCTTACGCTAAGGTAGTATGATGATGTCACCTGGCTGCATGGTGTTCAGGCGTTTTTTTTCTGAGAAGTTAGTTTCTCATTAGTTATTGGACGTTAAAAACCGCGATATAAGTTTCGTTTTACGATAGTTGACAGCTGCCGTTAGTGAGTAGTTATCGGGGATATAAGAAAGTTCGGGAAAGAGCCAAAAGGAGACTAAACCTTCAGAAGAAGAAGAAATAAATATTTTCATTTCTCTTTTTTACTTGGCTCCACCGGAAATTCTCTACTGCGCAGACTCTGGCTGCACAATGGAGGCTAGAGAAACGGGGTTTTTTGGCCTCAAAAACGTAGAACGGTGACAGGCGGAAGCACGCTGTCCATTCTATATACAGTCATTGGTCGACTCCAGTAACGACCTTTATTTAGGTCAAGGATCATCCCGTGTTTTGACAAACAGCCAATCAGATCGTCAGGCTCAGCGCAAGTAAAATGTTTTTGTGTCTACCACTTCACTCTTTTGTTCCTTAACCCTCAGGATCTTTGAGGAAATTCAAAATGTCTGTCTTACTGTGTCCGACCTCAGCAGTGATGGCGTTTCGTTGTGAGAGGTTTTGCTTTTTAGCCTTCACCATCAGGAGGTCATGACAGTGAGAATACCTGACAGAAAATGACCTTGAATCCACATTTTTGTGCAGATTTTGTCTTTTAAAGGCTGTGCACTTGAACTTTTGATCAGCTGATGAACAGACTATTTACCTATAATTGTTGTTTTCAATAAACAGCTTACTCAGGTTATTTTATTTTTTTATTTTTTTGTCTCACCCCCATTTCTTCTTTTTGCATTTTGAATCTCAATGCAATTGTTCAATTGGTTTTGATCATAGGTGGATTTGAGGCTGTACGTTCTTCACACAAAACTTTGAACTTATGTCTATCATCTATTTTTTACTGTCTAATTTTGCAAATTATCCCTATCTTGTGATTTTTCTTTATGTTTATTTGTTTCTCTTCCTCATGTTTTGTTTCCTCCTTACTGGCATTTTACACAACGTCGTGTGATGAGTCCCAGAGCTTCATTATCTCTCTGATCTAATTTATTCTTTTATTTCAGCGTCTTTATCCTGACTGAAGGCAGAACAAAGAGGAGGGGCGCGTGTGTATGTGTGTATGTGTGTGTGTGTGTGCCGTTTGTCACACTCAGCTTTAATTAAGATTAATTGTGTACCTGTGAGGAGTCCTCCGGCGGTGTTTAGCCTGCCGACTGAACGCCGTCAGACACCGAGGCCTGACCCCAGAAGAAGATGGAGGGGTAGGAGTTGTTTTTCTCTTGTTCTTACTTTTTAACGCTGAAATGAATCCAGCTGTCTGATTTTATCTGCATCGTTTAAACTGGTGTTAAAAATTCTGATCGCACCAAATTCAGAAAAGAAGCAGCATCACTCTTTCACTTCCCTGGTGCACAAATTGATATGATTGTTTACACGAGAACATGAAGCCCTCCCAGGATGCACTGCAAGTTTCACATGCGTATTGCTGCATCATGAGTCCTCCAGGTGACTCAGCAGAAAGCTCAGGTGTGAATGAGCGGGTGGATAAAAACAAAGTGAGAACTTGTTTTGTCACATATATTAACTTCATCCCTGGGGAACCTTTTTTTTCTT
Source organism: Thalassoma bifasciatum (assembly GCA_008086565.1). Lineage (NCBI taxonomy): Eukaryota > Metazoa > Chordata > Actinopteri > Labriformes > Labridae > Thalassoma > Thalassoma bifasciatum. The sequence continues at coordinate 23,471 of RPOG01002377.1, forward strand.
TCATCCCCCCCCAAAAAAGAAGAATTTCTTGCATTTCTCTCCGGTGAGTGAGCCGTCACCGCAGCTCATTTCCCGCTGAGGATAAACGGGCCGGTGGTGGAACATTTCCCATGAGTCCGTCTGTCTGTCACGGATGGAGCGGCGGCTCTAAGCAGACCCGTCCCATCTTAATCTGTTCTGCATGCTAAGCAGAGCGCCGTCCCCCCTCCTTCTCCTCCTCCTCCTCCTCCTCAGATTGTTATAAATGCTGTTTATGGTCTTGCTATGACAACTGTGAAGGGCACGGCGGAGGATTTATCACAGGATTATCTCCTCAACCAATGAATAGACGGCACGGGGTTGTAAATGACCCTGCAGGGTAATAAAAGGAGATCCTGCTCCGCCGGGACAATGAGAGGAGGAGGTGTTATTATTATTATTATTAATATTAATCCAATAGACTGACAGATAGACTCCCATTTCTGTTCAGTCATGTTTGCTTTACATTTAGTCTCTTTTTTATTGGAAAGATGAGATTAGGAGATAAAAAGAAAAAACTCGACTCAGGGGACCAAGCTTTTTCTAACTGTCATCAAATCCAGCTTTTAATTTGGTAATTTCCTTTGTCACATGCCCTGAAATGACTCTGCTAAGTGTCTTCTTTACATTTCTAGTTTTGTTTACATGCTACCTAATTTTTTTCTCCTAAATTCAGCATAAGAAAGATAAACAGCAGGTTTTCTAAGCTCCAAAACAGTCTCAATATCACTCAGTGCTCACCCAGAAAACACAATAAAGCCCAGAGATTGGATTGTATCTTTAGAATACACCAAAAAAAGGAAACAGTTGGACCAACTTAATTGAACTGTTTCAATTTGTAACAACTAAATGAGTTAAGTGAAATTACATTAATAAGTTAATTTACAACTGATGAAGTCAAATGTACTAAATAATTTAACCAATTTCAAATCAGCATTTTGCATAAATCCAACTTAAAGGTGAAGTACTCAGAATTTTCTTTAAAAAAATGAAATGTTAGTTTTTACAGGAATAATCCTGTTAATCGTCATCTGTTTTTTTTTTTTTTTTTTTTTACCAACTATGGTGTGTTTACAAAGCTACGACTGTCAGCCATGCTATTAGCTATCGTCGGAGGTAGTGAGCATGCGCAGCCGCTGACACTGAGCCACGGAGGAGGAGTTGAGTTTGGATGTTGTATGTAAACAAATGGACGAAACCTTTTGAAAATTCCTGCAGACCCTGCCTTTTAAGTTTACAGTTGCTTCAATGGGTTACACACAGAAGATCAATTTGTTTGAATTCACTGTTTTATGTTGGACTAACATAACTGGTTTACGCAAACTGCTTAGTAATTCGATCTAAATCAAACAATCCGATTCTTAAATCCAACTCAAAATTTGGAGACACTAACCTAAAACTTACAAATTATCTGAAGCCAGACTTTCTAAAAAACTGGGTCTATATTTTTAGAAGACAGGGTCTGTGATTTTGTCAGCTGACTGCGGCTCAATTATGTCTAATAAGATGGTGTAAAGACTTGTCTAGATTCTAGTTTTTGCAGTGCAGATTCATTGACTGTTGTCATATAACCACAAACCAAAGCCAAGGTGTCGTTACAGGGTGAGTTTTTTCCTGCTTTTGCTCTCCACACTAGTCGCTACGTTACATCCTACTTGGACTTCAAACAGAAACTAGAGCATGTTCTCTAGAATGTGTTCATGGAGATCATAGTTACAGCAGAAAGTGACCCAGTTGCTCTGAAGTCTTACATTTGTTCCATTCCCCCCCTATTTTATTCAAGTTTTGCTAACCCCTTTGTAGCCCTCTGGGGTCAGGACTCTTATTTTGAAAAAAACACTTGTCTGGGGGACAAACGGGGCCCACAAATATCTCACTACACAATCCATATGAGTCTGCAAGATTGCTAATTTAACTATTTCAATCAGAGAGCTAGATTAATATCGGATGCTGCTTTTTATTCAGCCGTTGATATAAAAACTAAATGAAAAAGTCAATAATTCGAGCCCTGACTTAGCTGAGAAGTCTTTGGTGAGAGTAAATAATGCATGATCAGCAGCGCTGGTGTTGTAGAGGATCTGGGATGGAGTGAAACATTTATTTAAAGGCTCCAAACTAAAAATGGGTCAGGAACAAAAGCTGTCTTCTGCCAAATGTCGAACACTTTAATGAGCCAAAAAAAAAAAGAGTCCCATGTTTGACTTGTTATCCCGAGCATATGGTGGCGGGGAGGCGTGGCCCCGCAGTCCCCCAATACTAACGTCCCCCGGCCCCCGGGAGCCGCAGGGTGTCAGTTTTTAGAGCGCTGCCACTACAAAGACAGCAGTACTGCCAGTCACATGTGAAACACTCTGTTAAACTAGGATCAAGTCCATGCATGTAAACAAGGAAACCTGCCAACGGAGAGTACGCAGAGATGCTTTTGGAAAACTCTGAAATACCAGAGCAGCAAAGATTTAATCACAGCTTTACAATACAAAAAAAAGGTCAAACATTGTGAATCATTCAGTCTAAGTAAGGTGACCATATTCTTATAACAAAGAACAAAGACCCTCTATCAGGCTTCATGGAGACACGGCAAAAGCACAAGAAATAACAATGAAGCTTCGTAACTCATGTGTTTTTTAAATACTTCTTCTTTTCATACACAAAACCTTGTTTGGACTTTTATTTCACTTATAAAGTCCAGTTTGGGCCCCTGACCCTTGAGCAGGATGGTGTGCCCTTTCCATCTCAAAGTTTTGACATTTTGTGTCAGAATTTTGACTTTATCTAATAATTTTGACCTTTTAATCTCAAATTATGACTTTTCATCTCAAATATCAACTTATCTCAGAATTTGCCTTTAATATTTCAAAATTTTTGACACTAGCCTACAATTTTGACTCTTCATCTCAGAATTTTAACTTCCTATCTCAAATTTTAAATGCATTATTTCCAAATTTTGACTTTTCATCTTGGAATCTAAACTTTATCGCAGCATTTTGGCTTTTTCTAAAACTTTTATTTGTTTGTTTTTTCTCAAATTTTGACTTTCTATCTCAACTTTTGACTTTTTATCTCAAAATTTTGACATTTTATCTCAAAATTTTGACTTTTAATCTTTGTGTCTGTACTTAATGACAAAATTTTGACTTTTTAACTCAAATTTTATCTTATTACAGGGTCTTGACTTAATCGTAAAATTTTGACTTATTCTAAAAACTGTGAGTTTATATCCCTGGATTTTGACTTTTTAATCTCAAATTTTGACTTTCCATCTCAAGATTTTGACGTTTTACATCAGAGTCTTGACTTGATCTCAAAATTTTGACTTTTTTTTTTTAACAATTTTAAATTGTTATCACAGAATTTTTACTTTTTGTTCTCAAATTTTGACGTTTATCCCAAAATTAGACTTGACTTTGTCTCAAAATTTTGGCTTCATCGAACAATTTGAGTTCCTATCACAGAATTTTGACTTTCCTCATCTCAAATTTTTTAATTTTTTCAAAAACTGTTGGTAATGAGAATCCATAATAACCCTTCACCACATGCTGAAATGATAAGTAATATACGTATATTTCTGTGAAACAGAAAATAATGTGTCAAATCTTGGCTTACACTTGATTTGGATTTGAAGATGTGAAAATCTCCAGCTTAAACAAATGTGCATTCAAAAAGAGCGGGACTACTGTAAATTTGTGAAATTTACACATCCATAAAACCTCTTAAAATGTGTCCACAACTGCCCTGAATGTCCAAAGAACCCACTTCTTCACACTGTGAAATATGCTTTTGTATGTGTTATTGTAGCGTATTATTCTGTCAATATGCCAAAAAATTGCTGAAGTTATGGTGATAACTCTTTATTAAAAGCTGACATTTTTTCAACTACAACATTTATTTGAACTTTAAATTCTATGTCCAAAAAACTCAGCAATGCAAGTCGACTTGACAATCACCTTGGCCCCTCACAGATGTTTAGCAAAGCTGCAGCTCTAAAGTTTTTCTGAGAATGCCTTTGTGAATTGCAACCTAACAAGTCTAGATCAACCAAACTAAGAGAAGGGTTGATAAACGTCATCCTTTTTTATCAAGACAACTTCAGTTGCTCTTAGAACAACAATATGTTTTTGTTTTATCATAGCATACATTTTTAAGGCAGCCCTTTTGATCATATCTTTACATTGGAACAACAAGTTACAGTTGACAGTGTTGGTCAGACATAAACCCAAAGGAAGCTGAGGAGTTCTGAGAGACCAAAGGTCCTCAACAAACACCCAGGGACAAAGTTTGGATCCCTGTCAGCTCATGCTGTGAAGACTAATCCGCGATCCTCTCTCCGTCAGGGCAGCAACACGCTGAACAAAACGCTGAGGTGTAAACGGGAGATTAAACAGACAGTCTGTAAACTAGCCGCCGTGAAGAGAAACAATACGCAGACTCCCCGGAGACCGCCGCCTAATCCCACCAAACGCTTAAACTCCCCATTAAATATTTAATGAGCTCAAAGAGGGAACCGACTGTGTTAAGTGAATAAAACAGAGGCAGACACGGCAGCGGCGTCCGTGAGCGGAGGAGAGCGGAGAGGAGGGACGTCCCCAGAGACAGAGACGGATATTCACAGACTGACAGAAGGTACGGAAGAACAGAAGGAAGAGGTATTATACTTATAAACACAGGACAGATTGTTGAATTACAAACACAAATATTGATACTGAAGCCTTGAAATGAGGTCCTTCGAGTCTTAAATGTGTGGATGGTGACCACCCTCCAGAAAGATGAAAATAAAGAGACAAAGTCAGACTGAACATCCTGTTTCTCTGTTCCAGAGAAAAGAAAAGAACTTCCTGAGGCTGTTTTATTGCTGTTTTGACATGTATGTTTCTTTACCTCTCCCTAAATGAAAATAAAATGTATCCAGTGAACCACATAATCTTTAATGTTAGCTGATTTGTTTAGCACAGAGTCATTCACAAAACTACAAACAATCCAACAACTTCAACACAGCACGAGATCCAGACACTTACATATTGTTTTAAAAAGCAAACACTCAATGGATTAAATTATAATCTGTATTTGTTCGAGCTGCACATGAGAGGACTGAACCTTTATCCTGATACCAGGGTCTGAAAGTCCTCATGCAAAGGATGCTGGGAGTCATAAACACTCATCTCTGACTTTAAGACAGCTCTTACTCAAGTGGCAACCTCAGGTCTTTAATATGAAGCTGATGCTCCAGTGTACTGCAGTTCCTCGAGTGTCCACTAGGGGGTAGATCCAGAAACCAACATTCACAAGATCTGGTTATTGTCTTTTGATCACAGTTTTGCTTCGGAAAACTCATTAACAAGGCGGAAATGTTGTTTTATATGTAGAACATGTTTTTCTTTCTTCAGATCTTAGTAATGTTTAACTACAGAGAGTTATTTGTGGTCAAAAAATTGTTTTCTCTCCCATAGATCTTTGCTTTGTTTGGTTTTATTGTGTTTGGTACTTTTCAAGTTGCCTTTTTTTACACCTCGTAGTGGACTACAGATGGACACTAGCCTTTTGGCTTACACTGGCATAATTTACAGAATTTTTTTCACATGCACAGTCCCTGTAAATGAAATGATAGTGATAATAATTAGGATTTAAAGGACCACATGTGTCTGTGTGGAATAAAAAAATGATGTCATTTTATGGTGTAGCATCAGGGACATGTCTTCATACTTTGCTACGACTTATGTAGCGACTCCAGAGAACAAACAAGTCACCAGGAGGCTGAGGTTTGGCCTGGTAGTGTGTCCAAGATGCTAAATAATTTTTAAAAAATCCCTTAAATCTAATAAAAATGCATTCTACTTTTTATTGATGATAAACTAACAATGAGATAAACAGTTATCCAAAGAAAATAGCAGTCAGCATTGGTGAACCAGCTCTCCATTTAAAAAAAAGTCATTACATATCACTGCCACTATTCATGTGACCAGTGGTGTGCACAGAGGGGGGCAAGGGGGTGGTTGTCCCCATTTCTTGGTCCAACTGTTGTAAAATGAATGCTTAAGTGCCCTTTTTGGAGACAAACTTGTGCTAGAGTGCCTTCTTGGGAGCCAGAACAAATGCTGCAGTGCCCTCCTGGTTGGGAAACCACACTGATGCCCCTTTGGGCTGGTTAAAACATGATAAAATGCCCACTTGGGCACTACAGAAAGTGTTAAAATCCTCTCCTCAGAGCCAAAATACACCATAGTACCACCACCATACGCTCTCAGGGGCCCAAAAGCATGTTTAAGTGCCTTCTTGGGGACCCAAATGTGCGCTAAAATGCCCACTTGGGAGCCAAAACACACAAAAGTGTCTTTCCATGAGCCAAACCTTTGCTTAAGTACCCTCCTTGGTGCCAAACTTGCACTAAAGAGCCAAAACACATGGTAATGGGCCCTCTTGGTTGGCGCACCACACCAACCTGTTGGATACACTGCCCTACTGGAAACCAAAAAACATGCATAAATGCAGCTAAAACGCTTCCTGTGGGTGACTTTTTTTTTGTTTTTGTGCCCCTTACCTTCAAAACATCTGTGCGCGCCACTGCATATGACCTGCCATTCACCAATCAATGTATTTTGCATTGGGAAAAAACCATACCCTTAACAAGCAACAACGAATCAGCACCACAAATAAGATAAACAGTACCTGACTCTAAACCTGGAATATGAAAATACCAAATTCATTGTGTTACAGGAACTCAGTAAAGTCACAACTTAAAAGTCTTAGCTCGTCCAGGACTTGCATACTGGTGCCAACTTGAACTCCTCCATACTAATCTGAGCTTTGCTACGTCATCAGAATTCATCACTTTACGCATGTTGGCCGCAGAGCAGCGGCTGCTTTAGTCTGACACTTTCATTCGACATATTTATGTTTTTTTCTTGCACATACTCTACTTTATGTGTCCGAACAGTTTTCCTTTAGCTGTTTCAGTCAGTGTGAGGTTTATTGGGCTTAAACCTCAGTTCAAGCTCATCCCTGTAAAAACTGAATGGATGCAGCAGAAAATCAGACGCCACAAACCCTTTTCCAAGCTCAGGTGAAGCAGAAGCGGAGGCGGACACCGACGTGTTTTGATGTTACAGCACTTACCTCTGGAGCGGCTGCTTTAAATCCTCTGCGGCTTCACATGGTCCATCTTACTTTGGCGCGTTCAGCGGCGACGCGTGCTTCCCCGTGTCACACGCTGCATGCTTTATAGCCGACAGTAAAACATTTTAGTGCCGCAGAAATTGGGCTGTTATTAAAATAGCGGGCTCGTATCTGTCACGGGGAGACGTGCGGTTATCTTTTTGTGACGCTGAGACATATTTTATCATAATCTGCCCGGGCCGAGCGGGGCCTTGTACACATCATTGGCTTTTCCTGCTCGGTTAGATTGTGAAGGTCAGAGTTCCTGCAGCCTTTTATGGCTGTTTAACTTTAAAGACTGATTGTGAGGCTGCGGCCCAGCCGATTTATTTTCAGCCCCGTCAGTCACTCGGCCGCTAACCGGAGCGCGACTGAGTGCTGTGTCTGGAAGACGACGGAGGAGAATAAAAACTGATATTTATAAGATCTCAGCTGCATCCATCAGTCAATCCTCAACATGGCAGGGATCCTGGACCAGGTAAAACCTTAAATCTGTTCTTTCAGTCAACTCAACATGAAAAACTACTCAAGGATCTATCAGGAATGTCTGAACGTCATCAAAGTATAACAGTTAAACCTCTCAAACTTCAGAATCCGCGTTAGAAAGCTTCACATTTCAGTCACTAAGTTTGTTTTACAGTTTTCTCAACCAATAAAACATAATTGAAAGAGACGTCCTACCTGTTTGGGGGTCATTACGTCACATCCGGAGCCAGCACCCTGAACATTCACCCTCCTTTTCACCGGAGGAATCTAGAGTTTAAACATATCAAAAGTTTTGTTTCATCAAATTATTCCAAGTGGTGAAATTTCTCCTGTAAAGTCCGTTGTTTCAATAACAGCAGCTTCACAGTCTTATAGCATTTCCTCCTCAATGTGAATCTGGCAAAGCTGAGTGCGTTTGTTTTCCTAGCTACAAGACAAAAGTGACCTCATTTTTTTTCTGATGGGTTTTCATCCCAGGATAGCTTGTGATAGACAACAAGTGCTTCCTGCTTGACTGGCCAGTAGTGGACGGTGGTATTATGTAATAGTTCTATTAGAGGCTTGCTCGTTTGCTAATTTTCCTGTCAATCATGCGCACAGTAAGCAATTCCCTTCCATTCACACAAAGCCAACTGCAGCCATTTAGATCATTGACGAGACCTATTTATTGCCATGTGTCTTTATTGACATTCATGTGCGCAACAGGAGAGGTACGATCTGTCACTGGAAACTACTATTTCATGATGACTGGCAAATATTTTCAAGAAGAGAGCAACGTTGACTAAAAAGTGGACACTGAGAACTGATGAAGCCGGTTTTGTTCGCGTGAAATGTTTGGTCACCTGAGACTAAAAACTATCTATATCCTCTAAAGTTTTACCTAGAAAGCTCAAATTTCTCCCAAATGTAGACGACAAGCTGTAGAAGTGATGTGGTGAATGTCTTAGGTCTGGCATAAATAATCTTGAAGTTATTGATTTCCAAAAATGGTCATAAAAAGCGAAGAGGATAACAGTGTTTCAGCTACGTTTTGCCTGATGTGGACTTTGGCCACATATTAAAATACGACATTATCTGACACTTAAGATTTTAATCCTTAAAATTAGACGTCCCTTATGAATTTTGACTATATGGTTCTTCAGTTATAAGCTTTGAAAAAGGAGCTAAAGGACTCTTAAAACTGATAAAAGCATGTTTTCTGTAACTGAATTTGATCGTAAGTGGCCTCTGCAAATATGAGACGTCCGAAGTTCTGACCCTGATCACTGAAAGGAGACATTTTCATTGTCTGCTCTCACTCAGCAGCTTTTTACTCTCATGCTTGAAATTTGTTTGGAAGTCCTCAAGGGTGAAAGAAGAGAAAAAAGAAAAAAAAACCTGGCAGAGAGAAAAGACCTGTGGCTGCAAACACTCTCACCCTCCAAAAAAGCCAAGAAGAAGAATTACCCGGGCATGGGGGACCCGGAGTGTGAGCGTGTGTGGTCCCTTCAGTCGCCGGGCGATGTGGTGGGGAAGCTGTCAGCCGGCTGGACGGCGGCTGAATCCCAGCGAGCGGAGCGAAAAGGAGGAGGAGGGGGCGAGGCATTCTTCAGCGCTGACACCCTCATTGAGTCCCGGGGCAGCCGTGAAATAAAAGCTGCGAGGAGGCTGAAAGAGAGAAAAAGACGGCTCCGGTAGTTTATTTTGTGGAAACAAAACGTGAGTCCCACTTGTGGAAGAAAGTGATTGAACCGTGCTTTGTGCGGCGCTGAATGGCTATGAGCAAATACGGCTGGAAGTGCACTGTTAGTTTTACCGATTTTAACTGTGAAAAGTGTGTGTGTGTGTGTGGGTGGGTGGGGGAACTTCACCGCGGACCGTTTGAGAGCTCAGAGGCCACTGAGACAATTTCCTCACAATTAACATTTCCTCACTGACAATACCCTCTTTTGAAAGGCTGAGGAAAGTGTCTCAACAGTCATTAAACTTCTTCAGGAGAGGAGGATCACATTCAGGCCTCTTCCTACATCCACACTCTCGTACTCACATCCAAACGCCTCCAGAGTTTTGACCCAAGTTAATATCAGTTCCTTAACTGAAGCTACAACAAGTCAAATAAAAAGACACAGGAAAGTTGTTCAGCAATGTCACACATAACTAAGATCCTGCCTGACGGTAACACTTCACGTTGTTAAAACGTAACCCAGAGTTTTTGATGCTCAAACTAAAAATATAGCTGCTAAAACTTGCACAGCATGATAAGTAGCACAACCTCTTTTTCTCTGGTTGCAACAGTACTTGGTTGGACACTCTGCTCCTTTCATTCCTCTAATAAAGACAAACGATTGTCCTTTATCTATTTGGCACTCTTTCTTTGCACTGGGTTGCATTCCTTATATTGTTTGCAGGGTTAAAATAAAAACACAGAGGAACTTTAGCACGTAGGGCCTGATCTAAGATACCAAATAAAGAGAGCTGCATTGCTTGCTTTTATTGGGTGTGTTGCTGGTTAGCTACCATAATTGCATGTACAATCTTTTTAAGAACCATGTATCAAGTCTTATTTGTTCAATATGTGCACATTTCAGTGTTTTTAATACAATACTGCAAAATTTGGCCTCAGCAGAGAAACTGAAATTCAAGTCTTAATCTCATCGCGCAGGTACTGATTGACACTGATGCCAACGTTGGTATTGATATATCAATATTTTGGATCAACCTGTCCTCCACTAATATGTATTAACCTTTTAAATACAGAATACTTTGCTGTGTTTGTACTGTGTATGTGTTAGCATCATATGACTCATATTTTTCTGCTGTTTCAGAAAAATATTTCAAGTCTTCTTTGACCTGTGTGAGCATGATGGGAGGTTTTGTTATGTGCTAACTTTTGCAAAACAATACACCATGCCTTGTTTGTTCCGTACAGTGTGCATGAGCAGCAGAATATGTTTCTCTTCTACTTTCAGTTTCAGTTTTTGTCTCATGATGAGGAGAGAACATCCTCAAGTGGCTTGAGTACTCGGAGAGGGAGAAGCTGTGAGATGCTGGAGGTTCTGGTGATGCTGTCAAAGAAGTTTTTTTTAACAAAATAAGAGAAAAAGACTCACAAATGTGATCAGACGTAAGCTTTATTGTGTTAAATTTTGAAATGTATCCTGTAAAATGTGTTGGCTCTGTTTGATTGTGGTGTTTTTTTCTCCTCTAAACCACTAAAATCCAATTCTGTGTTGTTTAATTGTTCAGTTTAAAGTGTTTAAGGATATTAAAGGATATTTTCCTACCATTTTATAATTAAATAAGCAAAATAATAGCAGGCAGGGATTTTGAGATCGCACATTTTTGTTTGTTTTGTATCTATTTTTGGCAAATTTTTAGTAAATAAGCAAAAATAAAAGGATTTGAAGAGTAAAGTTGTTGTGAAGTCATAATAGGGCTGCACAGTGGAGCAGTGGATGATGGTTGTGCTTCATTACAATGAAGTTCCTGGTTTAAATCCCTGAATGGGCCGAAACCTGTGTGTCTGGGGAATGAATATGAAATCAATGAATATTAAATTGTGCATGCATAAGTTTGTTCTCTTGCTTCCTCCAAAAGGTCTAAAATATGCTCATTGCTATGTTTTATGAACATTGTTTTCTTCATTTATGTGGTCTAAAATTACATCACTGTTAATTGGTTTAAAATTTTAGGAAGAACTTAACTGTCAGGAAGATTATGTTGTCTTGTTAATTAATTGTTGTGTCCAAGAACAGCAGACAGGAATAATATGGCTAATTGAATGCTTGCAGCAACAACACACACAGCTTTTTATACTTTAAAGCTAATAATTGTAATTTTGTTATGTTTCTAACGTACAGAGATATAGTCTATTTTATTAAAATTTAATTTCTATTTTATAATTTGCACTGCATGTTCTTTTTGCAACTCTGTTAAGTTTATTCAACTAGATGTTTAACTGTGTGTACATTTTTAATGTCACACCTGCTTTGGTAATGTAAACATATGTTAACAATGCCAGTAAAGCTTTTTGAATTGAATTGGATTAAACTGAATGTCATGTTTGGAGCCAAATAATTAGAATTTGGCAAACACAAAAACTGAATCAATAATCTTTAAGTCTGCAGGTATTGTATATTAAAGTTTTAGGGGCTTTAAAGTGTTAACAAAGTAGAAACTTAACAGCATTTATGTCACTATCATTCATTAAACCAGAATGTTTGAAACACTTTCCTGTCAATATCCCCACAAAACTTCCTGACGACGTGTGACAAACACATCACTGACTCATTCCTCATGGTCATCGTGCTCCAGAGCAGGTTACAGATGTTCAGGTGTTTAAAGAGGTTTTCTTCTGTTACATGTTTTAGTTACAGAACTCCAAACACCATTTAAAAACAAACTGAGACAATTAAAAGAGTCTCACGAGTGTATTAAGAGGAATCAGTTGTGAATTAGCACTTCAGTGAAACACAAAAGCTTCTGTTTTCTCTCCTCCCTCTTTCCTTTCTTTCCCCTGCTCTGCCTTTCACCCCTCAGGAGCAGAAACCACCAGAGGAGTCCTTTCACTCCTTCCTTTCTGCCTCCCCTCGTCGTGTCATTCAGGCTCAGCGGAGTGAAAGGAGACTGAATTGGACCTAATCTTCTCCTTGTACGTGTGAATGGGAATGTGTGCGGCCCGGGATTGTCCTCAGCGCCCGATAAAAAGGCTGCAGGTGCAGGACAGTGGGCCGTAAAAAGAAGACAAAAAGAAAGTAAAGAAAGACGGAGAGGAAGGAGGCTGAGACTTTGATGCTCATTCCTGGACACTGGTTTGTGGGGGGGGGGCAAATTTACAACACCTCTTCCTCACAGGCACCACCCACAAATCCTGACAAACCCCAAACCTGCTCGCTCTGGAAAAAGTAGCTGGATATCTTTCTTCTCTACTTTCAGTTTCAGTTGTTGTCTCATGATGAGGGGCATCCATCCTCAAGTGAATTGATTGCTCGGAGAGGGAGAGGTTGTAGGGATGCTGGAGGTTCTGTTGATGTTTGAATAAATGTGCTGAAACCTGTGTTGAATTATGATTCTTTTGATTACATATATTTATATATGTGTATATACATGTATTTCTTAAAGGGATATAACAGTTAGCGGTGTAACGATAAACCCCGGTAACAACACTGACGGCAACAATAACCGTTGTCACCTTTGTCGTTGATTTATTACGGTTATTTTGGTGTTATGATCTTAAATGTACTGTGAGCAAATCCACTGTTTTCCACCCTCAGAGAAAAGAGGAAGTTGGTCGTCTTTAAAGGTCTTTTCTGATTGGTCAGTTGCCACGATGATGTGTACTGTGACTTAGGGTGGTGTTTGCTGATTGGCTGGGTGAACTTCTGATCTCGTTCAGGTGGAGCACTAGGTGAGACGTGTGGAAGTTACCAAAAAACAGTCACTTGCCGTAGCGTGTCAATAGACGGCACTCTGCTGCATAAAGGCTTCCCTTCAAAATAAAAGCACAGGATTTTTTTGTCTTCCCAGACAAAGGCTTGCAACTCACTGAAAAAATTTGGAGGCCAACTTTTGGATGGAACCACCAGTTGAGAATGATTTCTTTCTTTCACTTCTTCATCTGTATTGTTTTCAATCTAAACAAAACAAATTTCTATGCTACCTCCATAAAATCAAGACAACGACAGAAGAAAAAAAAATACAGTTTGACATCGAGTAGATCTGAATCACAACAGAAGGGTTGTATATTTTCTGCACAATGATCCACCACTTAAATGTCTAAAATGAGAAAGTTGGACAAAACCACCTTAGGATGAGTAATGATGACTATACGAACATTGATGTTACAGCTACGTCAAAATCTGATCATTGTTCAGTGACTTCTTCTATCCCAAAGCATGAAAAACTCAATATTCGCTTCTCTGGTATTAAAACAAGCTTAGTTTTCTCTCTATATCATGTTGAAATTTTAGCGCCTGGGTTCAAAATGTGTGAGTTTGTCAAAAAACTGTCCAAAAAGTGAGCGCTACAAACAAAAGACGTGTTAATTTCATGACGAAAACAGTCCCTTTGGATCAGCAAAAGTCACTACAGGGGCTTTAAGAACAACATATCCTGTGTTTTCTATAAAAAGAGCAGGTAAATGAGACAGCCGCTGACTGATCACTCACCTGTGAGTAAACTTCGACTCACTGACCTGCGCTCCTCTCAGAGTGTTACTACAGAGAAACAAACATCAAAGCAGGCGTGCGCCGCCGTCGTACGTCAAAGTCACAGAAATGCTGTCGGTGTAGAGACTGACAGATGCGTCTCACTCTCGTCTGATTGGAGCAATGGTGTGTTTTCTTAATGTGAAGTGTGTGAACTCGACACCTCGAAGAGTTTCAGGAAAATTAAACATTTGTAACTGCCAGTGGGAGACGCTAAGAGCTGAGAGGTGATGGATGGTACGAGGTGAGTCATTTACCTCGAACCCTCCAGACATGTTCAACTCATGACAGGCTTCATCAGATAAGTAAAAGGTATGCTAAAGGAACAGGCTGAGCAGCAAAACTGAAACACAGGATAACAGTTTGTAACTGTCCTGAACTTTAAAGAGGGGGTGTTGTGCTTTTTTTAGTCTTTATTCAGTCTCTTGTAGTATCTTTACACAGTTCACAGCTCAAAAATATCCTTTAATTTTCTCTGCCTGGTGTTTTAGAAAACTGTTCTTTCAGTCTCTTTCGGAAATGCTTTGTTTTAGTTGCTGTCTCTTTAAGGCTCCCGGCTCTTCAAACCCCCTTATGTCTGATTGGTCAGCTCTCTAGAGTCAGGGTGGAGCCAGGAAGAAGCCTGCCCCCTCAACGCATCATGAACCAGTTAGGAGCTTCCTAAAACCTGAAGGTCTCGACTCTTTGTGAAACAGTTTTTCCTCCTTAGTCTGATTTAAAAGTCCCAGAGCATTAAATCCCGGATGTTGTGACTGTTAAGTGAAAAAAATCACTTAATCAGTTTTGTTTACGTCATACGATGGCGTGTTACGGCCACTCTTTTTTTTTTTTTTTTTCATAAGCCGTACATTTGTAAGTTTATAAAGTGCCAAATTTATGACTTAAGTGTTCATTTTCGACACTATTAAGTAGCAAATTTGCCACTTTATAATGTCAGAAGTCCCGGATGTTATGATGATGCACATGTGCCACTACACTTGAGAGATGCAAAGACATTACCAGGGCTATGTTGTGTCCAAATGCTTATGATAAAACCAGTTGTTTCACCTTATTGCTGAGTCCAAGTCTACGATTCTACAATTTTATTTTGCTTGTCCAAAGCGTCGTACAACAATAGCAAGAAGTTAGACATGGAGAGGAAACCTTGGTCGGTGAGAAAAAGTGCTTCAAGGGAGCTCGCGATTTTTTGTTTCCTACGTTTTTTCCTTTTCAGCAGTGTCAGTGAACTGGACGCAAAACAGACACAACAATGTGAGTGTGCAACATCATACCCATGTCCCCTAAGGGGCTTCGTACAAAGCCATGCCTACGGCCAAGGACATATTTAATATCTTTATATGTGAGGCCAATAACAAAACAAAAATCAATTAACTTCTCCAACGAGTAATGTGTATATTCTATGTTTATTCCTCCATCTTTGTGTCTGTTTTATTTCCGGTTCACTGATACCACTAAAAAGGAAAAAAAACGTTGGAAGAAACTTTCTGAGATCTCGCAAAAGTTGGTCCAATTTTTTTTTTTCACCCATGTCCCTTAAGGGGCTCCATACCAGTTTCAAAAGGTGCTGGAAGTTTTCTTTCTTTTTTTTTTTGTATAAAGAAAGGCAAAGCTAATAATTTAACAATAGCTGCAGCATTATTCAGCATACAACAATGTATATTAAGCATAGTCAATAAGTAGTCCAAGCATAACCTGATAAGGCCGTCAAGTTGGTCCAAGATGCAGTGAAACGCAGTGTGAAAATAATTTACTAAGTATGAATCTGGTGGGAGCTAAACTCACAAATTTGCCACTTAAGAAACTTGAAATTTTCCACTTTTAAACTTGCAAATTTGCCACTTTATGAAAAAACAAACAATTCTTTAAGTGGCACTAATACGCCGTCACAACGTTACGTCTTTTCTTAACATAAGAATCAGAGATGATAAAATGAGACACAGTCCCACAGACTCTCCACCCTCCAGTCTCTGAGCTAAGCTAAGCTAAGCTAAGCTAGGTCCCTGTGTCTCTGCAGAGCCTCGTCTCCCAGCTCCCCTTCGGCGCTGTCAGGCAGATCACCAAGAACACAATCTGTCGCCGTGCAGACCGGCTGCCAGCGTCTGAATAAATCATCCATCTCAGCTAGAGGTGAATCTGTTTGATTTCATGTGTGACCCAAATAACAAGGCTTCCCCCTGTGTGTGTGTGTGTGTGTGTGTGTGTGTGTGTGTGTGTGGGAGTGTGTGTGTTGTGCCGGGATGTAAATAAATGGGTCTGTCTGGACACACGTCCTCTGAACTAACTGACTGCAGCGTCATATAGATTTAAATTCAAAACCTGAGGATGTTTAATTTCTTCTTTCGTCTGAAATTTGTAAGAGAGAAGAGTTCTCTCTGTGCTCTGCTCCAGAGAAAGATCGAACCGAAAACTGCAGTGACCAAAAAAAACTCACACTCTCTAATATTTCGTTAGACTGACAGCACACATTCACTATCATAAGATTTATTTCCATCCGGTGTGTCATTAATTTTTCACCAAGATCTTGTTTTGATGATGGTAGAGTCTGACCACTGCACAAAGTTTTCTCCAGAAAATCCCAAAGATTCTCAATGAGGTTCAGGTCTGGACTCTGAAAAAGACGTCTCATGCTCCCTGAACCACTCTTTCACTATTTGAGCCCTATGAATCCTGGCTTTGTCATCTCGGAATATGCTCGTGTCATTCGAGAAGAAAAAAATCCATTGATGGAATAACCTGGTCGTTCAGTATATTCAGGTAGTCAGCTGACCTCATTCTTTGAGAACATAATGTTGCTGAACCTGAGCAACTGCAGCAACCCCAGATCATAGCACTGCCCCCACAGGCTTGTACAGTAGGCACCCGGCATGATAGGTAAGGCATCACTTCACTTGCCTCTCTTCTTGCCCTGATGCGCCCATCACTCTGGAAAAGAGTCCAGTCTTTATCCCTTACTCCCTTTCTCCATGGTTGTTTAAGAAATTAGAAGTTACTCAGTGCATCTGCTGGGGCTAAATAACTTAGGCTTGGACCTATTTGCTTTGTTAGTGATTTTTTTTTTTTTTGCCCTGGCAGCGTATCACACAGTCTATGTGTGGGACTTGAACCTGTTTGCAGACGAACTTGTGTTGAAAGTATCTCTATTCCTGCTATGAAGACTGTATTTTCTAATCTCTGTGTGTGTGGTTTCTGCTGTTTCTGCAAACAGCCTCTAGTGGGCACTCCAGGAACTGCAGTTTCCATCACTTTTACACAGGCTTCATATTGTGAGACCAGAGATTTGTAGCTTGTTGAGACTTACGTGTGTAATCTTCTGCATTGGAAATGTCAATTTAGACTATACTGACATAAAATAAGCAAAAATTAGCCTCATAAAGCAAATGCTTCGCTGCTCGGCTGGAACGATTATAAACGTGGTTTCAAACTTTTCTCAGGGGAAATTGTTTAATCTGCCGCTACAGTGAAAATAATCTGGATAAACCATGAAAGGAAAATAGGGTGAAAATAGATTTAATGAGTAACTTTTTATGCAGGGAAAAACTTTCTCTTTCCTCACAGGAACGTCTGGATCGACCCTCATTGTTTCACCGTGTGTTCACGATGACGCTGATTAGCTGTGGTGGTCGCAGGCTGCTGGCACAGCGGCAGGTTCCTCCCCCACATGTCTGACAATTAGTCCTGGGAGGAGGGGGGAGAGAGGCTGCTGAGCACAGCACCGCCTGGGAACAGGAGCAGTGTGTGTGTGTGTGTGTGTGTGTGTGTGTGTGTGTGTGTGTGTGTGTGTGTGTATGTGTGTGTGGAGGAGGGTAAGTGGGGGGGGACTTTTATTGCCAATGAATTAGTGTCGTTTTCTTTTCACACGCCCACTAACTAACCCCCCTCTTCCCCTCCTCACCCCTCTGCTATCTAAATGGTTTGTGGCAGGCAGCTCCGCCCTCCCATAATGCACCTGTGCTGGTGAAGAGAGGGAGGGGAAGCTCCCTGCAGCCGTCAGGTGGGTTCAGCACCGTAAACTCACCTGGTGAACTGCTGACCTCACAGGCCGCTGTAAAAGTGAAGCACAAAGACATGAGGATGGAAAAAAACTAAAGAGATTTCACACCTAAAATCTGCAACTATAGAAAGTCATGAAATTTCCTGCAGTCCCTCACTGCAAAAAACAAACAAAACAAAGCAAAAGTTGCCTAAATCTAATGTAAAGTAGCAGATAAGACTAAATATAAGACACATTCACCTCAAAAGTCCAGGAAATGTCTCATTTTAACATGTTAAATACAAAAAAACAACACATATAAAGCAAAAAGTGAATGAATGCAAGTTATGTTTGTTTCTGATAGTGGCCTCACCTTTTGGGCTGTGCTAGGAAATTTAAAGATCAATATATTCATCAAAGCAACTCAATTTTTGCTGCAATGTATCCTATTTATGATAATTTATCTTTATGGCTTTGAAGGCTGAAATGGATGCTAAGTTCTGGAATAAATTAAAAAGTAAAGTTAGGCTTCAGTTGCATGTAATTGTAACAAGAATCTGCAGGTTAAGAAAATATATATGAGAAGCTTTAATGAAATAAGTGTCTAAAGGTTTGTAATTGTGCTTTAATATCTCAAAATAAAACATATTTTCTAGACTTTTCTGGTGAATGTAGCGCAAAAACTGCGATCAAATTAAGTGTTTATGTCTTATTTTTAGTAAGAAATTGTCTAATGTTACTTACTGTGAGCAAGATTCACCTGCACAGTCCAGGAAATTTCTTATTTCAATCTATTTAAAAACCAAAGTGATGTCTAAATTGCTTGAAAGAAAAAGAAAACTGCTAATGGAGTACGAAAAAACTGCTTGTTAGGTTTCTTGAAATTAGAATAATGTCTCAATACAGGGAACTAAACAAGTAATTTTTTACACCATTGGTAGATTGTTTGCACTCGTTATAAGCAATTCAAACACCTTTTTGGTTTCAAAATAGCTTGAAATTAGACATTTTTCTGGCCGGTGCAGCTACATATGGTTTATATAAAGATTAAGATACTTTTTTGGCCAAAAATGTTTTAAAAAATGAGAATTTAAACTTTTTGTTGCCTTTTTTGTTGTTCTTGTTGTTGTTGTTGAGCATGTTAAGTCAAAATTTTTAGATAAAACTCAAATTTATGAGAGTCCAAATTTTGAGTTTTTGTCTCAAGTTTTGACCTTTATCTTAAAAGTTTGACTTTTTATCTCATAATTCAACTTTTTATCTGGGCATTTCAAAGTCTGTTCTCATAATTTTGACTATATTATCTTCAAGTTTTGATTATTTGTCTCAAAAGTTTTAATTTTTATCTCACTATTTCAACATTATATCTCAGAATTTCTACTTTTGAATCTCAAAAGTTGACTTGATATGGAAATAAACTCAAGTTTTCAGTTTTTTACCCGGCAGAAATAGGCTTACATAGATAAAACAGCTATTTCCGGGGTCCAAAAGACTCTTAACTTCATTACAAAAAGCTGAATCTCAGCTGTGATCTTTCCTTAAAACTATCAGACGTAATCTGAGTGGGTCAGTGAAGAAAACTAGAAAGCATTTCTCGTTGATGAGTTCAGATCAGCTCCTCCTCTGGTCCCCCAAAACTAAGATTTATTAGTCTTTGGAACAAGCAAACTTTTGATCCTCTAAGGTTGAATTTATGTTCATTTCAGCTGACATTACTCTAGTTTCCATCATCCCGAGTGTTAAAATCCGCCTGCAGGTCTTGGTGCGGCTCGTTGTTTGGCTGTTAAGAGCTCCTCTTGTATTTGGAGAATGTGTCGGGTGATAACAGACTCTGTCAGCTTTAATGACCTCTGTGTACTTTTGCCTCCAGGTTTGTTTTTATCCTGCGTGCGACGACTTTAATTTACGGCCCATTCAGGAATCTTATCTGCAGCGGCCGACCATAAACTAACACCTAACAAGAGCGCTTCAAAGCCGCCGCGAGAGGCCGAGGTGCCAAAGACCGGCCCAGCGCTTAAAGGGAGAAGACGAGCAGATGGATGAGGTGTCGTAGATTACTGTGGGCAGGAAAAACACATTTACTGAGAGAAAAAGGATTGAAACGTTCCTCCAGTTGGGGAAAAGGCCACGTCAGGCCTGAGGGGGTGTGGAGCAGTTTTAACAGGAAAACCAGCTTCCACGTCAGGACACCGAGGGGTCGATTAACACCTGAGGACGGACGGACTAAACTTTAGCTCTGAGGAAAAAGCAAACATGGCATTCCTTCTAAGGAAATAAAATATAAACACGGGTGACGTCTCGGTTTTCTGCTGGTTAAGTTAAGATGTGAGTCTTTGTGGTTCACGGGCCGATTAGGACGTTCATCGTGGAGTAGAAGTCGGAAAATAAAGGAATAAAAAGTTAAATCTCTCCCCAAATCACTAACATATGTACAGCCTTTATATTTATAAGATGAGAAATCAACAATCAGCGTATCACAAATATAACTATGACTTGAAGGCCCAATATTTATGATGTTGATGAATTAATATGATGTAGGTCAGATGGTTTCAACAACCCCTAAAATCACCTCACACCTCTTTTAAACCACATATGTTTTGAACCTGTTGGGATCTCCCATTAATTATGCATTAAAGAGGGGGTACGGAAACTTTTTTTAGTCTTAATTCTGTCCCTCTGGTGCTACCGTAGTATTTTTACATGATTTACAGCTCAAAATAAATCTCTCTGGTGTTTTAGAAACTCTTTTTTCAGGCTGTTTGACACACTTTCTTTTAGCTGCTGTCTCTTTAAGGCTCCCCGCTCCCCTTCTCTCTGATTGGCCAACCCTCTAGAGGCTTGTCAGGGGCGGAGCTAGGAAGAGAAAGTTTTTGAGGCTCGACCTTCAACGTCAGTTTTGTTTGAAGTCGTGTTGGTATTGTCATTTATTTGTGTTGACCCTGTTCAAGTTTATGATCACCAAGCACTCGATGATATCCAATGATCAAATGTCAAACTAGAAAATGTCACAACACAACAGAAATGAAAGTGTAATGGAAGTTTAAAGAGTTCAAGTTTGTGGTTTCCTCACAGACTTTTTAACTACAGCTATGATATTTATTGCTGTGTCGAGGTCTCACCGTGTGATGTCTCTCATACGACTTATATTTCTGTAATATTCAGTAATGGCTGATGGCTAAATTTCTGTTGAGTTGTAATGACACAAAAATTTTTCTATCACTCATGGTTAGTGGTTGGGTGAAGCCATTTATCAACAAACAACTGTTTTTACTCTTTTTACAACAGAAACTTCCAAAATGACTATAATCTGAAGTTTCCATCCCCCAGTTCTTAATAGCGTGTATTTCCCCCTTTAACATCAATGACAGCTTGAAGTCTTTTGTGCTCGTTGTGGATGAGGGTCTTTATTTTCTCAGATGGTAAAAATGACCATTCTTCTTGGCAAAAAGCCTCCAGTTCCTGTAAATTCTTGGTCTGTCTTGCATGAACTGCAGGTTTGAGATCTCCCCAGAGTGGCTCAATGATATTGAGGACAGGAGACTGAGATGGCCACTCCAGAACCTCCACTTTATTCTGCTGTAGCTAATGGCAGGCTGACTTTGCCTTGTGTTTTGGATCATTGTCATGTTGGAACGTCCAAGTACGTCTCATGTGCAGCTTCTGGGCTGATGAGTGTAAATTTCCCTCAAGTATTTTCTGATAACATTCATAATGTGGATTTCTGACACCTACCGACTACTGATGAAGATCTCGCGACATTTTAAGAACACTTTGATGATCTTGTAAGGATTTTTTGGTCTCATACTGAAGGACTCTTGTACTCTTTGTGAAACAGTTTTTCCCCCAATGGTCTTATAAAAACCCAGAGTGTTAAATCTAGAGTATGGTGACCATGAAGTGAAAGTAAAAAATACTTAATTGGTTTTATTTACATTAAAGGGGCGGAGCTATGGGCTGACCTTTGTGTTTGAGGCCCCTGTTAGGAGATCCTTATGTGATGACCACATCATTTCAGCAAGTATTGTTAAGATCTTGTGCTTCTTTAACCCTGGAACAACATAACATCAGGTATATTTTACCCTGCACCCTATAAATACCCTATAAAAAATACTTCTCATCAAAATATATTGAAGTAGAGCAGTACATGGAAAAGTGGCGTACTCCTCTTTTACTTTTTCTTATACCATACCTGGAGTATTAACTACAAGGGAAAGACTCCTGAGAGGAAAATGTGGGAAACCAGCTTTCTAAGATCGGCTGATGCAGCTGCCAGAGCATGTAGCTAACAGAGATATGCTTCACATTGTCATTTGGCATTAAAGAAACTTACATTACCGCTCCTCTAAATGCTACACAGCCGCACTAAGTGTCTGCGCAGAAACATAAAGCTTATTCATGCGTCACTTCCACACACAGAAATGTCACTTTGTAGTTTGAGCGGAGAGGAAGAGCTCAGGAGACGACTCAGGTCTGACTGAAAATATTTAAGGCTAAATATCAGCTGGACGTCAGAGAGCAGCTGTAATTAATCACCGACTGCTGCTCCTCCACGTTAATTAGAGACTTCAGGTCGAGGCGTGACAGCGAGGTGTCCGGGAATCTCTCCTGAAACACTAATTAACAAACAGATTCTGAGCGCAGAGATCAGAGGGAGGAGGAGGAGAACAACAAGCAGAGAAGAAGAAGAAAAAGAGAAGGAGGAGGAGGGAAGTGATGATGATGATGACACACCGGTGCACGCCGCGTCCCGCCCTCGACCGACAAACAGCTTAATTTGCATTGATGAATGAATTTATCAGATGATGAAACGCTGTGAAAGACTTTTACGCTTTGGTGAATTAGAGATGAAGAGGAGCGTCGCTCTGCAGGAGGTGAAGGAGACGGGACAACGACTTAAAACGGAACAAAAAAACAAGAAACATTTCATCAACGTGCTTTAGCTTTAACAAAAACGGAACATTTAGATCACCTTAGTTCAGTTTCTCTTTTTCTTTTTTATTTCTGTATCATCTTTTAAATCACAACAGCAAGAACACGGGGGTTAAAATAAGCATGTTTACAGAAATACGCTCATATTTTGGGGATAGATAAAGACTTCTTATTATTTTGAATCTGAGATCATATTAGGAGTTTCTGTGAGTTACATGTGCAGATTTTAAAACTTTTACATATTCATATGTTGTAGAAATCTCTGAATCTGAATGTAAACTGATCAAAACGCTCCATTTTTAACCCCAGAACAGTGGTTCCCAATATGTGGTTCGCGTCCCCCTAGTGGGCCGTGAAGGTATTGCAAGTGGACCGCCAAATCATTTCCTAAAATGGTATGATTTTAGTGGAGTGTAATTATATAAAGATACAAGATACAAAGAAATAAAGATACAAATAAACAGAATGTTTTAAATGTTAAATCTCAGTTACAAACTTAGTCAGGGTATTAAAAATGTTCAGCTATTCGTGGCCGATAGGTAACATGACCTGAAAAGTAGCAATGACCCAATATGTGATAAAACCCGAAATGTAATAACTTGTAAAAAATGAAGTGCCAAGCCCAAAACGTAACAAAAAAGAATGTATTTAAAACCAAATGTAATAACTGACTTAAACTGTAACAAGCTGTTACTTTCTTGGAAAAAAAGTTATAATATTTTGGGCTCAGAATCTGTTACAATGTTGCCCAGTTATTATATATTTAGGGTTTAATCAAATGTTGGGTCATTGTTACAAAATGGGTTCTAATGAGGCATTTTATATTCTTTGTGTTTATTGGGTTGGAGGCGGGCTGCAAACATTTTTGAGACGTAAAATTGGGCCCTGAGTTGGAAAAGGTTGGGAACCACTGCCCTAGAATACTATCACCAGGTAATTTTCACCTGAGAAGATGTATTTATTTACATGATTTTTGTTATGATGTTCATCATGTCAAACAGTACAACTAAGTTCAGTTATTAAAGCAGGAATGGTGCGTCCGTTTGGGGTATGTCACGACCGTAGCATGTGATATGTACACAAAAAAAAGTCACCACCTGGATTTAACCAAGCAAACAGGTACAAGTCTCCTATTGGATAATTACTGCAAAGGTGATTCGTAAGTTATTTAACTCCAGCTGATGCGATGAGTAACGTCTCATTTCTTTAACAACTATGGAGAAAGACACATCCTGTGGTGGTGGAAAAGATGTTTAAGAAGAGTCAAATCATTGGCGTCAAGCAGAGAAAACATCTAAGGAGATTGATTAAATTGACTAAAATTGGGTTAAGAACTGTCCAACACATCGAAGTGAAACAACAGTAGAACTCAGGTGTATGTTTACTGGTGAAAATAAGAGCATCTCCACATGCACAATGCAAAGGGAACTTAAGGGATTGAGATTGAACAGCTGTTTTGAATAAAAAAAACACCAATCAGAGAGAAAAAAGTCTTCAGTTTGTTAGGGAGCATAAAGATTGGACTCTGGAGGAATGGAAGATTTACCCTGCTTCAGAGTGATGGGCGCATCAGGGTTACAAGGGCGGTGGGTGAAGTGATTTTTTTCTTGCTTGAAATACTTTGTTAGTTTGGGAAAATTGTCTTTTTTTGTTGAGTTAGGATTTTGTTTGAGGAGCAGTTTATCACCATTTTCATAGTGCACACTTTTTTCCATCTATATATGGTTTTTCATAAGTCAGGGTTTACATATTCTCTTTTTTTAGACATTAATAAAAAAGAAAAAACAAACAGAGATGAGTAAATGTGTCTGAGTTTTAACGAATTCAAAGTGTTTTGCAGAAAGGAGCAGACTTTAAAATCAAAGTGAGGTTTGATAATTACCGTAATGTTTGGATTAAACTCAAAGGAGTGACTGTAAATATCAGTGTCAATAAATCAAAGACGCTTTAACCATTAAGCTGCTGAACTGCCCGGTAAGAAAAGTTAAATAAATGTTCAACTCTATCCTCAAAGGGCACGCAAAGGCAGAAGTGCTCAAGTTTTCATGATGCAGGAAATACATTTCTGTGAAGTATTTATACAAAAAACATGCACTTAGTTTACAAAATGTGTTGCTGTCTTTTGTTTTAAAGTTAATTTTGAAATGCTTTATGAAATCTGTAACTGTAAGAAATAGAAAGGAGCAGACTTTAAAATCAGTGAGGTTTGATAATTACCGTAATGTTTGGATTAAACTCAAAGGAGTGAATGTAAATCAGTCAATAAATCAAAGACAAGTGTGTGGTCTCTTTTTGTCAGGCTTCATCTATACATCCAGATCCCAACAGAGCATCATCATCATCATCATCACCTCTTCCTCCTCTCTCTCTTCTCTCTCTGCAGCGAGGTCGGTGTGTTTTACAGCTCAACACTTGATTCCTCCTGCCTCAGTAAATATTTGCATGCAGGATTGTTCCTGGTGTTTTGTAAAGTCCTCGCTCTTCTTCTCCTGAGCAGGAATGTCAATAACAGCAGGCGGGAGTTTTCCTCTTTAAATGTCATTTGTTTTACTTGTGTGGTCACAAAGCTCAGGAGGGAGGGAGGGAGGGGCCTGGAGAGGAGGGGGGGTGGTGGTGGTGAGGGGGGGCATCCAGAAAGTGACATTTTTACGGTAACAGTCTCCGTCTCTCAGCAACACACTCAAAGACCTCCACACACTGACGGCACACAATTGTGTTTGGCACCGGGGAAGTGTTAACTGGCTAATCCCTTACGGCCGCCCAGACGCTGCCTGCTGCTAATTCACCGCTCTCCACAAACCGGCCACTGTTTACACACCAGACCTCCGTCACTGTGGAGGAATAAAAAACCGCTCTTCACACAAGCTTTTCTCTCCGTGGAAGCGCTGTCTGTCGTCTTTCAGGGTTTAGAGAAACTGCAGCGGAGAGTCGATTAAAGCGAGCAGACACTCAGGGAGAAAACTGAAGCTATGAGACGAACTTTGACCCCTGAGAGTCTCAAGATCTGACGTGTGGAAAGAGACCGAGACTCAAGGATCTGTGACTTTTCTCATTTTAGATGCAAGACATGAAATTTTACTTCCATCAAACAGTTTTCCAAGACTGAAACCCTGACTTTAATGTGTCAGAAAACCTGATTCTGTTGTGATTAACAGGAACAAAAAATCATTTCGACAGCATCTGTACAAAGAAGTCATGACAGCACTTTTTATTTCCACAACCAACTTGTAAAACAGGCTGAATGATTCTGTCCTTAACTTCCCCCAAAGTGGAAACACTGACAGAAACTTTGGCTGCAGATTGAAAGATCCCTGAACTCTGACGTAGGTGATTTATACCTGTCAGCTCGTGAATAAAAATAACTTCATAACTTTCACAGGAGAGAAGTGAACCTGCAGGTTCAAACACTTCTTAGTTTTTTTTTGTTTTTTTTAGTGACTGTGAAGCTCTGTTTGTGTTCATTTAAGCCTCAAATTCACTAAATAGTCTTTAAAAATGACTCCAACATGTGTGTGATGAACTGTGATGGGTGCAGATTTCCAGGTGAAAATTATAGAAACCCATTTCCACAAGTTAAAAAAATGAAAATGGAAGCAAAAAGTTTAAATTTTGAGATAAAAAGTCAGTTTCCACTTTTTTTGCTCTAGATTTTGACTTATCTCATAATTATGACTTTTTAATATCTAAAAATGTCTTTTTATCTCAAATTTTGACTTTCAATCTCATAATTTCATCTGATTTTTCATGTATTTCTGACTGTAATCCACAAATTTTCACTCTAGTTTCTTACAGTTTTGATTAATATTTCTCAAAATTTCATTTCACTTTCTCAAAAATTTCAGTTTTTTTTTTTTTCCTGTTTTGACTTTTTTTTCATAACATTGACATTCAATCCAAAATCTGGACTTTTTTTACTCAATATTTTGATATTAATTATTCAATAATTTGGCCTTTTTTTAAACATTTGACTTAAATTTTGTTTTAACTTTCTCAAAATTTTGACTTTTTCTCTCAACATTAAAGACTTTCTAAAAAGTTTTTTTTTACTGTTTTTTCCCTTAAGTCAGAATTTCTATCTCAAGTTTTTGACTTTTACTCAAAACTTTGACTTTTTTCCTCATAGTTTAAGACTTTTCACCCCAATCTTTTTACTCTTTATCTCAAATTTTCAACTTTTTCTCAACATTTGATTTTTTCTCCCCCTAAATTTTTGATTTTTTATCTTAAAATCTTGACCCTCTATCTCAGTATTTTGACCTTTTATCCATAATATGTTGATTTAAGTTTGATTCCCACAATTTTTTCATCTCAAAATTTGGCGTGATAGGGGCAAAAAAGTTATACTCTCTCTCGAGTACCATGATAACTTTTTAAACATAAAATTTCAATCAACACCATGACGGACCATTTTTAAACAAAGACTTTTACCTCTGAAAATTTGTGGTTTGCAATGAATAAACAAAAGTGCTTAGTAAAACTGACAACTCTCAGAGTTTCAGTATTTATCTATTTATTCTTTAATAAACTGAAGTGCAACACAGAACAGTTTAACTTTTAACTCTCCCTGAGTTTTATTCAAAGGTTTAAAATTAAAGCTTTAACTTTTAAGCTGCTTGAACTGCCTTATCCTGGGATGTTTTTTGCCTTGAGTATCATTAGATGGTATCGGCAGCCTCTATAAGTACTCGATACATGAATACACATCATCTTTAACTTGAAATTTAAATTTTGCATTGAAGAAAAGTTTTAAAAATGTTCAACTTCATCCCCAAAGTGCATACAAAGGCAAAATTGGAAATAGAGTTCTGTGAAGCGTGTATCAAAACATGCACTCAGTTTACAAAAATGTGTTGCTTTTTTTATTTCAAAGTTAATTTTGAAATGCTTTATGAAATCTGTAACTTCCTAAAAGAGATAAATCAGTCCAGAAGAAGTCGTGGAGTTGGTGCAAGGTACAAGCTCCAGCAGGAGAAATTCTGCAAGACCTCGCTCTTTTTCTACAGCAGCAAAACTGATCCAATAACCTGAGTTAAGGAAGAGGAAATACACTCATGTTTGACACGTGGGTGTGTGTGTGGGTGTGTGTTCAGTGCGTATAAAGCTTTGCTCCCATGCAATAAAACCTACATGCACATATTTTTACATACAACTGTCCTTTCATGATTTGAACTGAACATTTTAAGTCGCCTTAAGCAACTGATCCTTTATTTTTACAACTGAATATTCTTTCATTTACAGACTTAGTGGAATACAACACAATATCAACAACTTACAAAGCCAAAAGCCAACAATCATGACTAAGTATCCATGAGCTGTTTAAAATGAGAGACAGTAAACACAATCTGAAGAGAACAAACAAATGTCAAATCTCGCTATCTGTAGGTTTTTTTGGTGAATTTGTGGAATTCTTCTTCTAAAGAAAAAAAGAATCAGTTGGTTTTGAAAAACAACATTTAAAATGTAAATTAATTTGATTATTTTATGATGCACTGATTGCCAATGACAATCAAAAACAACAGCGATGCATCAGTGTTGTTTTTGCTGTGCACTTACTTCTGTGATGCTTTTTTAAGAGTATTATTATTATTTTAAAATTATTATTTGTAAGATAAGAGGGGTAAGTTTTAAAGAGGCTTTGAAGCTTTGGGAATTTTACTCTGATAATTGTTTTAATTGTTGCAAATGTTATTCATTCCTGTCCATCGTTGATACCTGCTGTTGCATTTCTCTAAAGTCAGATTAATAAAGTTTAATGTAACCAAAATGAATAGAAGAAGTCTTAAAATCTGCAGATAAGAAGGTGAAGATCTGTTGTTTGATCATTTCTGGTAAAATGAAAAAAGAAGACACAGCTTTAAGAAGTTTTTTTAATTTCATTTTATTTAAAAAAGTTCCAGTGAAAATCTGTATCGGCACAATATGAGCACTGACGATGAAGAAACAGTTCAAACAAATATTTTCTGTAGCTGTAAAAACGTTGTCTTTTAACATCACCTGCTCTCGTGTCTGTGTGATATTTACGAGTGTGTGTGTTGTGACATTGTTCGTGTTAAATCTTATGTTTGGGTTGAGATTTAAACTCTGCAGAAAAGCAAAGTGTGAGGATGAATTTAATCATCATGAAGTGGATTAATCATGGAAGTTAAATGAAAAACTGTCACAAGATTTAAAGATCTGAGAAAGAAAAAATGCAATTTTTCATGAGATGTAGAAAATTTTGATATAATATCTGAAATGTTTTGATTTTGAAAGGAATCTGATCAAATCTTGAGGCTCTGAAATGTGAATATTTTTACCAAATTTACACTCAGATACAGAAAGGATTCTGTGAAATTATGATGAAATGTGAAGGAATACTTTAACCAGATTCTGCAAACTGTGTGTGAGTGTGTGTGAGTGTGTGTGACAGGCCTCGTCTCTCCTTCCAGACAGAGCGCAGGGAATAAAAAGCCCACCGTTCATGTTCATGCTTTTTTATGCTTTTTATGCTTTCAGCCCCCAAAAAAGTACAAACACTGAAACAGTTTCACATGTTCAGACAGGAGGAGCATGCAGCGGTACAAACACACAGACAGCAGGTTTTTATACAGCTTCAAAATCAAAGAAAAACTTCAAGTTAAACCAAAATATCGGCTGCCAGAATAAAAAAACATCTAGTTTCCTTTTTTTTAAAAAGTGCATCAGAGACAGATCCTTGCATCCTCTTTTTAAACAGAAGCTCTGACATAAATATATGATTCAAGTCTTATTTATCTCCTCTTCTCTGCGATTGTTCCCGTGGATTTAAGAAAAAGATACATGGAGTTAAAACAGGGTAAAAAAAATAATGGGGACTGTTTTGAAAAAGGTGAAATTTGGTGCCAAAAATTTACTACTTGACTTTAGAGATTGCAATATTTTGAAAGATGAAGTAGCAAATAATCCAAAGCTCCTCAGCTCAGTTTGGACGTCTGAATTTTCTTCCTGCAGGTGTGAAAAATGAACTTCCTCCTCTGGTTGAACTTTTTGTTTTCAGAGCAGAAAAGAAACAGCAAGAGAGGCCCTGAGTGGAGGAATCTTTAAGAGCCATTAATCTGAGAGTTTTCTTTCACTTTGAGAAGAAAAGACTTCAAGCACAAAAGAGCTCCCGATCATTTGTCACCGCACGACCTCCAAACGCAGCGACTCAGGCGACTCTGCGGGACACAAAGCAGAGTCGGAAGAGATCAGTTTGGCTTCTGACTGAAATCAAAACGTTTGATAAGATTAATCAGGAAGCTCGGAGAGGTCAGAGGTCAACCTGCTGCTCTTTTACATGAGGTGAAAACCTGTTCACGGCGTCATGAATCGAATTTTTTGGAAATAAAAAAAAAACACGAACCCTGTCAAATAATATTTCCACACTTTCATCCAGGAAATGAAACACTTATGGAAGCACATTTCTGCCAGTTAAAAGCATAAAAATGAAAAACTGGTTTTGTTTGGATTATTTTGCCCATATTAAGTCAAAATGTTGATATAAAAAAAATCAAAATTTTGACACAAAAGTCAAAATTATGCTTTTACATAATTAAGTATTCCAATTTAGAAAAAGGCGAGTGTTGACAGGAAATAATGAAGAACCATTTTACAGTCAAGTGATTTTGTTTCATTTTAGATTTTATGTGTCTCAGCTTCAGTTTTTGGAGATGAGAATCCAAAACTTTCGACATAAAAAGACAAAATTTTGTGATGAAAAAGTCAAAATGATGAGCTGGCAATTAAAAATCTGAGATGAAAAAAAATAACTTTTGAGATCAAAAGTAGAAATTTGAGAAAGAAAAAAGTGAAAATTTTGAGACAAATAGGTAAAAGTGTGAGATCAAACTAGATTTTAAATAAAAACAAAAATACTTTAGAGATTAAAAAAGTGGGAATTTGAAACAAAGAGTTTGTGATTAAAAAATTTGACCTTTAATCTCAAGATTTCGACTCAATATGGGCAAAAAAAAATCTTGAGAAGACCAGTTTTTCATTTTTATTTTTCGTACTGGCATAAACAGGCCTCTATAAACACTGCTTTGGAATTTAAGATTTTCTTTTTCTTTCTTTTATGAAATGTTTTCTATAAAAAAAACGAGTTCAGAGTCCCGTCAGTGCACAGTCACCGCGGGCTGCAGCGCAGAGGCCGAGGAAGAGAGCCCCTCTCCGGGCGCGGCCGGGCTGCTCTGCCCGGCTGCTGTCTGCGGGGATGTGGGGCTCAGAGACTGGGGTGAGTTCGCGAGGAAGGCCGGGATGTGCGTGGGCAGCCCCGGCAGCCCCGCCATAGAGGTGGGGGTGGGTTTGATGGGCACCGGGATGGCCGGCAGAGTCTGTCCGCTGTGGCACAGAGACTTGAGCGGCATGCTGTAGGCCGAGTAGTCGCTGGTTGCCATGGAGAGCGGAGCCGCCGTGTCCATCATGCTGGAGCCGTACATGTGCGGCCAGGCCGGGGTCAGCTGGTTGTGGAGCGGGTACCCTGCGGTGGAGAAGGCCGCCAGCCCACCGGGCATCTTGTACTCTCTGGCGATGATGTTCTCGATAGCGAAGGGGTGTTTGAACCCGGACGGCTGCGACACGGAGCTCAGGTTGTATCCGCCCGTCATCTGCGGGAGGTGCGCGGCGGCGTGCAGCGCGCTCAGCCGCAGCTTCGCCTGCTGCTGCAGGTAGTGAGCGGCGTCCTGAGGTTTACTGGGCGCCAGATGGTCCGTGGCCTGCATGCTGCCTACCTTAAAGCGCTTCCTGCGCCGCAGAAAACTCCCGTTCTCGAACATGTCGCCACAGCTCGGGTGCAGAGCCCAAAAACTGCCCTTCCCGGGCTGATCCGGTCTGCGGGGGATTTTAATGAAACAGTCGTTGAAGGAGAGGTTGTGGCGCAGAGAGTTCTGCCACCGCTGCGTGTTCTCCCTGTAGTACGGGAACCTGTCCATGATGAACTTGTAAATCTCACTGAGAGGGAGCATCTTCTCCGGGCAGCTCTGGATGGCCATGGCCGTCAGGGAGATGTAAGAGTAGGGGGGCTTCTGGTCGCTGTACGTGTTCCTCCCCGGGCGAGGCATGGTGCTGCTGGAGCGCGTGAGTTAAGTCTCAGTCCGAGAGGAGCAGAAAAGACTGGATTCACTTCCTCCAAAGTTTTCTCAAACAGTTCCAACTCTCTGGAACAGCTTTACGCACGGACTCGCCTGGTGGCAGCGCGCATGGTCCCGTCTGTGGCGCTCTTCACTTCTGGAGCCAAAAGTCCGCACACAAGTTGGGTAAAAGTTGCAGAAGCAGCCTCTCCTTTCTCCTCCTTCCCTGCGTTCCTGCTGCGGGTCCCGGCAGGTGCAGCGCGGTGTCCGTGCTCCTCCTGCCCCGCTGCTGAGCTGCGCTAAGCGGCTGCTGCCTCCTCCATGTCCCTGTCCCGATCTGTCCCGTGTGCGGGCTGGACGGCGGTGACAGCAGCAGAAAAGACCCCCGGAGAGGAGCTTCATTAATGGGCCACTTCTTCACTATCACATGATCACAGCCAGGAGGAGGAGGAGGTGGAGGAGGAGGGAGGGGGCTCAGGGGGGGGAGAAGAAACGGGGGGCACGATGTGGTTTCATTTACACGTATTTACATGGACGCACTGAGCCAACACGAGACATTTTCATTTGAAGCCTGAGCGGCGCAGAGAGCAGAGAGGAGCCGAGCACGGAGCCTGATTGTTGGGCTGTTGGTGACGGAGCTGCGCGGCGCTCTGTGGAGGTATGTTTGGACACATTTTACGCACAGCGTGTTTGTGTGTGTATGAAGTGTGTGTGTGTGTTTGGGTTTGGGAGGGGGTGTTGGGTGCCCCCCAACAATTTGCATTGACAAATAGATCCGCTGAGAGCTGCTGTTTGAGCGCCTTTAATGGCAATTTGCTTTGTTTCTGTTTTATGTTCGTTTTTTTTTCTTTAACAGCTGCGAGCTGAAGCTGCCGCGAACAAACCGACGAGATAAATCAGTTTATACAAGACACAATCTTTATTCTTCACACACTTTTTACTCTTTATCTCACACGCATTTTTCTGAAGAAGAATTGAATTTATCGAAACTGCATTTTCTTTCAAATCAGAATTACAACACAAGCCCAAATACATTTCTTCATTTTTACGCACATTTTTCCTCCAATCGTTGAATTTGTCAACCTCTTTTTTTTTAAACACTGAAATGAAAATATATACAACACTCAAACATCAAAACTATTTTTAGTATTTTCCAGTGTGTTTTTTAATAAAAATAACAAAAAAGTTAAGTTTAACATCACGCAGAGGTGGAACTATTTATAACAAATACGAAAGAAGCACATGCGATGATTTATTAATTTATAACTGCCACATTTTCGGTCGTTTTTAAATAATTTGAAGTTGAAATATATATTTTTAATCATCCTTTTTGTCAGATTAATATACAAATAACTCATTTTTTTATCATTTCTGAACGGTAGGTCTCTTTAAATGTTAAGAATAATGCGATTATTCCTCTTTTTGTGAGATATTAAAAATGTAAGCGTTTATTTAACGGGCATTTATCATAGTTTAAATCTTATTTAAATCGTTTTAATTATAATTTCAATTAAAAAGAGATGAGAGGGTAAATCCTCGGATTGTATTTTAATTTTTAAAGGTGTATTTAGTTCTTAAAACAAGTTTAAAAAATAGCAAATAGTAAAAAGGATGAATGGATTAGGTCAGAAAAATTCTGATTCACATAACAACAACTAGTTGTCATAAAACCAGTGGTGCAATAATTAGTTTAATCGGTAATTAAACTTTACTTTTTAACAAAAACTGGTTTTAATGTTTTACAAAATCAATAAACAACAAACTGTTTGAGAGAGAGAAACATATTTTTCTATTATAAAAAAATTTTCTGAAAGAGATGGGAATAGATTAAATAACACTTATTTTTATTCTACTTTTTTGTTTTGTCGGATTTTGATCGAATTTAAACCGTTCATTTAAATTTTTCCCGCATCATTTGGAGGTCCCTGAAGGCAGCACGTGTATCAGCTGAATGAGTGAGTGATGATGATGTTTCAGATGTTTCAGAGGGAGGATTTAAACACCGAGAGCTGAAGGTTTTAATTTTCCCAGAGGACCTTGAAGGGGGGAGGAGGGGGGAGGATCGGGGAGGTTTGGGGGGGGGGTGACACCAAAGAGCCACTTTCACACGTCTGACCTTTGACCCCTGAGCTGATAATCTGACAGAGAGCGTTCAGGATGCAGCGACACGATCGGAAAACACGGAGAGTGAAGTGTGTGGAGAAAAAAAAAACATTTAATAACAAAGAGTTCATTATTCAGAGGAAGTCTTTGTTATTTCTGTTAAATGATCATTTTATTACTTGTTTGTTTTTTAAACATCTTAAACTTATTTATTTTTTAAAGCTGTGTTTATCATCCAGCACCTTTACTTTGAAAATAATCACATTTAACATCATGTTTTAATATTTTTCTAAATCTTTCTTTAAATAAAAAATATAAAAAAGAAATTTTAGAAGCAGGTTTTTCAAAGGTAATATGATTTAAAAGGAAAAAATTATTATTTCTACACTGATGCTTAATTTTTTACTTCTGAATTAAATCAAAACAATCAAATTTGCAGTCTGGTTGTTTATTTAGAGGTTAATTCATGACAGAACAAATAAAAAAATGCAGGTTTAGTCTTAATCTTAGCTGCAATGAGATCTAAATTTAACATAAGACATGATAAATTGATAAATTATGACTAATCGTCAGAGAACGAGCAGCTTCTTTTTGACACTATTTTTGTTTTTGAGATGTTCTGAATTACAGTTTTTAACCACTTTTAATGCATTTCTTAGAATTATGAGTGTTATAACTACGTTTACTGTTATAAGTAGTTTAATTTTTCCTTCTTTTATTAGATTTTAATCAACAATGTGAGTTTCTACTGCAGTAAACGCTGGTTTATGATTTATTCATAATGTCTGCAGCTCTCACGTAGGCCGACATTTACAGGATAAAACAAACAAACTACAAATAAAACATCTGATGTTTGAATTAAAAGACATTATTTGAATTAAAGCCAATATGAATAAAGATTTATACGTTTTACTTCCTGCCAAAAGCTTCACTGCGGCCAATTAGATATCTCTATCAATGTCTCTCCCTTTGTATAAATATAGAATAATAGAAATAATACAAACATAGCAGCATTATTTATGTAAAAATTACTTTTATACGACTATAATACGGACTTGTATGTTTAATTTTTGCTCCAACCGTCTCTCGAAATCTGATGATTAGTTGAGTGTGTGTATGTGAATATGTGAGTTTGTGTGTGTAGAGAAAACATTAACTGATTTTTTTTTCTTTGTGTTTTTTTCAGATCCCAGACCCTCCTGGTTTAATAACACACACTCAACGCTTCCTCTCACACACGTTTGTACTCTGTGTCTCCAAACACGTCCAATCACGTCACCTCCAAAAAGTCAGCTTAACCCCTTCAGACTCCACGGGACTGAAACGTACATTTACCTCAGCGTGAACGTCAAAGCGAGTCTCTTTCACTTATTTATTTACTTTCACCTCGAGGGGGGTTTACAGTCTGTACAGCAGACGACGCCTTCTGTCCTCACAGCCTGGAGTCAGAGCGGGAAAACTCCCCGAAAAAAAAAAAACTCAATCAGGAAGAGTGTGAGAGAGCGAAGAGAGGAGGGATGTTTCTCCAGGACAAAACAAAGGGAAGACGACCAGAGTCAGAAAAAAAACAAGAGGCTGTTTCAGTCCAAAATTAACAGTATGAAGAACGACAGAGAGGATTAACACAGGCAGCTCTTCAACAGCTGAAAACTCTGACTCTGAAGTGTCAAAATGTAAAAAGTGCAGCTTCACAGAGCAGAGCAGCAACTACAAACATGACGTAAGAGTGATTTCCATGTCTGGAAATCATAAACAATAAGAGACGGCTTTTAAAAAAACTCTCAGGTTGAGGTGATGTCATCAGATAACTTGCTTTACAAGAAACCAAAACATCAAGATTTTCATTTTACAGCCAAGAGAGAAAAAATCCAGACAAGAATGATGCAGAACTTTAGGGTAGATTTGGGTTCTTCAGCTTTAAATGTAGTGACAAACAAAAAAACAAGGAGTTTTTTTAACACCAGGGAAGTGCAAAGTTGTTACTTCAGCCATGCCCTTATATGGGCAAAACTCACAAGTTTAATAACTCCAAAATATCTTTTTTGACCCAGGCTGTAAATATGTTTATTTCAGCCGTAACAGTCGGCTTTTTGAATGGGTGTGTATGTGGTTTCTGTAGACGGCCTCTAGTGGACACTCAGGGAACTGCAGTTTTTAAAATTTCCATTCAGCTTCATAGTTTCAGACCCAAGAAAGCGAGGTAGCTAAAAGTTCAGTAACACAACTAGTTCTTGTACGTCTTTTCACTACAAGTTCCCTTTTCAGAAAACCCATCTATGCTTCAATCCTTGTCCTTCAACTAACTCCCAAAATAAATGAATCTCTCTGTGCCAGTGGTTCCCAACCTTTTCCTACTCATGGCTCACTTTTCAGTCTCAAAAATTTCACGGCCCAACTCTGACCCTAAGAATAGCAAAGCCAGATATGCAGCGATAAGGCCTGATTTATATCAACGACCCGAAATGTAATTTTAAAGAAATGTTAGAAAATCCGAAATGTAATAACTGGTCGATAATGTAACAGATGCTGAGTCCAATATAATAACTTTTTTGCCAGTTACTACATTTTGAGTTTTGTTACAATTTTTTTTAATCACATTTCAGAACATTGTTACATAATGTGCCCTAACATGTCTTGAGGTACATTTTTGATACACCAGTATTTGGACACTTTTAATATCCTTTAAACATAACTAAGTTTTAACAATTAAATAAGTATTTCGTATATTTTTATCTTAATATAGTTACATTAGCACCGAACCACACACGTACAGAAAAAAAAAAAAAAATCATACAATTTGGGAAATGATTTGGCGGCCCACTTGCAATACCTTAGCGGCCCACCAGGGGGCCGCAGCCCACAGGTTGGAAATCACTGCTCCACATTTTTATAGCACCACAGGCAGATATTCAGCTCAGAAACTGGTGTTTTAGCAGTGAAACAATAAGCCATAAAGCAAAACAGCTCAGAACAGGTCACTAAAATTGCGTTTTAACAATAATCACTATCAAAGACAGCAAAGGCCCGAAAGTCTTACGTTTGTAAATGACATCCCCGTTCAGTTTTCCTGTGTGGTGGTGTGTGTGAAGAAAGATTTTCTCAAAGGCCTCAGAAAGAGATACCACAGATAATGAACATGTTTAAGATTTGAAAATCCTGTAGTGTGTGGTTTTCTCTGAGAGGAGCAGAGCACACACAGTGTGTAATGTCACGTTTACTGGAATATGAGTCAATCAGGACGCGAGATGACTCAGCTGACTGACAAAAGAGGGATTCAAAACAAATGAAACATGGTGCAAATGAAAGTTTCATCGACTTCAAAAGATCACAAAATAAACCTGCATACTGGAAAACGTCCACATCAGGTGTCAACATCCATAAAGCATAAAGAATAACAGAAATGTGCAAGACACCAAAAGAGTCAGAAAAACATAAGTTCATTGACGTCCCCTGGAAACATGTTGACCTTTCTCTGAACTACACCTGCGTCTAAGATCTTGTGGTTACTCCTTTTCTCATTGCAGCTTATTTCTGAGACTTTAACCTGATAAATAAGATCTTTAAAATATAAAGTTTTTTTCAGTTTGATTCAGAGCAGGAGTTTGTAGAAGCAGAAGACTGAGCTACAAAAATATTGTTTTGGTAATCTGTAGATCCTGTGCTATGAAATAATGTGTGTGTGTGTGTGTGTGTGTGTGTGTGTGTGGTCTGCACCGTTTCTAACTCTAAGTGCGGCTCAAGTGTCGGGGGATGATGAGGAGCGTGCTGAAGGACCACGACCACCGCCGCCACTCTGCATATTAAGCACACACACTCTCACTCACACACACACACATATGTAGTGTCTGGGAGACAGACAGAGCTGATCATTTGTGTATTATCTTAAAAAGGTCGTTACACTTCAAGGAAAATCTGATTTTAATCCAACCAGCAGATTAAAGCTGCCTCTACTTTTGTATTTTAAACACACGTTGATGTTTTAATTTATTAAAAAACTATGACTCCAACCACGTTATCCTCTGTTACTGCATGTTTGTAACCATCTAACCCAACATCATGACCCTGTGTGTGTTTTCTCCCTCACGTATGTAAATATCTGAGGTTCTCATTTGTGACGGATTAATGACGACCCTCTCCTGATCCGGACGCCGCAGGTTTTGCCGAGCTCTTATTATGAAATAAATGAACGGGTCCCACTTAATGTGTCATGGCTGTTACCACCCAGCACGCCTCCAACAACCCTTGTCCCTCCACATGAAGCGCCCTCTACCCCCCACCCTCAGTCTGGAGGCGTCTCATGGAGCTGATGATTGATCAGGAGGAGTCGCTCACTTTCTCCGTTTTGATAAAGAGAGATAAAGCAGAGAGTCCACAGCAGTGGAATATCATTCAGTCTGATGGAGACTGACTCAAAATTCCAGTTTTTTTCCTCATCATTCTGACTGTTTATCTCAAAGTGTTCTCTTCATCTCAAAATATTGACTTTTAATCTTGCAACTTTCCCTTTTTAGCTCAAAATTTTGACTTTTTCCTCATAATTTTGAATTTCTATCTCGAATTGTCATTATTTAATCTCAAGATTTTGACTTTCTAGCTCAAAATTTCATCTTTGTATCTCAAAATGTCAACTTTATATCTCAAAATTTTGACTAACGTAGATTTTTTACTGTTTATCTCAAGATTTTGACTTTTTAACTCAAAATTTGACTCATATTTTTGCCCTTCTAGCTCAAAATTTCATCTATTCATCTCAAAATTGTGACTATCGTAGATTTTTTGCTATTTAATCTCATTTTTATTTGTCTTTTTCTCTTTAAATTTTGAAGTTTTACCTGACATTTTGACTATTGATCCCAAAATCGACTTTTAAGCTCAAAATTTTGATTTGATATTAGAATTATGACTTTGATTCCCCCCAAAATTTGACTTTCTGTCCCATAATTTTGCCTTATTAGCTCATTTTTGACATCCTATCTCATAATTTTGCCATTTTAGCCCACCTTTAAGTCTCAATAATGTTTGCCGCCCACCTCTGACCAAATGTACAGAATGTAACAAATTGTTAGATCTTTTTTCTATATGACAATTTGAACAGTTTTAATTTATTTCAAAACTTATCTGAGTTTTAACGTAATTCATAATATATAATATATTTGTATGTTTATATTGTTACCCTCCACTTAAATAATGCTATTTTGAAAATAATTTGGCGGCCCACTTGTAAGACCTTCACAGCCCACTAAGGGGCCGCAGACCACAGGTTGGGAATCAGTGCTCCATAGCTCAAAATGTAACTTTCTACTCCATAACTTTGACTTTTTAGCCCTAAATTATGACAATCCCAGATTTGTGATCACTTTATCTCAAAATTATGACTTTTTAACTTAGAATTTAGGAGTATAATCTCAAAATTGTGATTTAATTTCAGAATTTTGACTTTATTGAAGAAAAATATTGACATTTT
The DNA here is from genome assembly GCA_008086565.1 of Thalassoma bifasciatum. NCBI lineage: Eukaryota > Metazoa > Chordata > Actinopteri > Labriformes > Labridae > Thalassoma > Thalassoma bifasciatum. The sequence continues at coordinate 62,837 of RPOG01002377.1, forward strand.
CGCTCAAAACTTTGACTCCTATCCCAGAGTTTTATGTTTTCCTCCTCAAAATCTTGTCAGTTTGGTGCATCAGAATAATGTCAGTCGCTCAGTGCAGCTTTGATTTATTATAAATATCATTGGGCGATAGAACAAGCTGAGAAAAAACTGTATATTTTTACAACCAAAAATGAGGACATGTCCAGACAAAAGCAAGAAGAAGTTTGATCAGTCAACAGTTTAAGGAACTGCAAAAACACATTCACACTGGCCTCAGTGTAGCAGCAGATAGAATCAGACACAGCAGAGGTCAAAGGTTAAGAACACACTCCTGACCTTGAGTGTGTTCAGTCACAGTGTGAGATTTACCTCCTTCAACTCCAGCGTCTTCAGCTCCCGTCTTGGATGAAACACAAACTTCTGGACTCTTTTATGATGCGTTCATGATTTAAAAGACGTTTGATGTCCTCACTGGTTTTATTTTGGACCTACAAAGGGAAAAAAAACACTTAAATTAATTTAATCTAACATGAGATATTCTCACATTCATTGGCTCTGGCATTAGCTGTCTGACATTTAATGGATGCCACATTTTCTTTTCAATAACTACAATAGATACAATCTTGAATAGTCTTTATTTAAATGAATAACACATTTTGCATGCTGATTATTTTTCTTATCAAACATATTGTTGCCATTTCTACTGTTAGAATGTACATTTCTGTTGTAGTCATTGTAGAAACCAGCTCATTTTTTGATTAAACATCTGCTTAAAGCCCATGAGACTGTCTGATGTGTATTTACTTATAAAACATCACTATATTTAAGTTATACACAGTATTCAAGATCAGGAGGAAACGGTGTACCACACATTTTTGAATTCAGGGGATTTGAGTGATTCGAGAAATGGTTTGAGCTCCTAAATGAACAAACGTCTTTAAAAAAGTCTCCCAGAATTGTCTGAAGATTATTTAGGCGGCTGGTGAAAACCTTTGTTGTCCTCATTATCCCTTTTTTCGTTTGCAGGCTCCAAAAAAACAAACGCTGTCCCCAAAAAATATTCTAATACACTCAGATTTTAATAAAACTGTACAAAAATACAGCCATACATCCATCTACCCATTCATCCATCTACCCATTCATCCTTCCATCATCCTTGAGTGCATTCATGATCCCAACCACTACTCATACATCAACTGTCTTCTTCCACCCATCCATCCATTCATCCATCCATCAATCCAGTTCAGTTCATCAATCCATTGTTGCAACCATCCATCATCCTACGATTCACACATCCATCCAACAGTCCAACCACTCATGCATCCATCCATCCATCCATCCAACAATCCATCCATCCTTCATCTTCCCAACCAAGCATCAGTCTATCTATCTATCTATCTATCTATCTATCTATCTATCTATCTATCTATCTATCTATCTATCATCCTTAATCTTCCCACCTTTGCCTTCATCCATCCATCTATCTATCCACTCATCCATCCATTCACTCATCCATCCATCATCTTCCCAACCACGCATCAGTCCATCTATCCATCCATCAACCACCATTTATGAATCCATCCATCCATCCATTCATGAATCTAGCCATCCATCCATCCATCCATCCACTACCCATTAATCCATCCATCCATCCACTACCCATTCATGAATCTAGCCAGCCATCCATCCATCCATCCACTACCCATTAATTAATCCATCAATCCATTCATGAATCTAGCCATCCATCCACTACCCATTAATTAATCCATCCATCCACTACCCATTCATGAATCTAGCCATCCATCCACTACCCATTAATTAATCCATCCATCCACTACCCATTCATGAATCTAGCCATCCATCCACTACCCATTAATCAATCCATCCATCCATCCATTTACTCATCTATCCTTCACCTCCTCACCCATACATCAGTCCATCTATCCATCCATCAACCACCATTTATGAATCCATCCATCCATCCATCCACTACCCATTCATGAATCTAGCCATCCATCCATCCATCCATCCACTACCCATTAATTAATCCATCCATCCATTTACTCATCTATCCTTCACCTCCTCACCCATACATCAGTCCATCTATTCATCCCATGCATCCTTCACCCTCCCACCTATGCCTTCATTCATCCATCCATCTATCCATCCATCCATCCATCAACATCATCAGGTTTTGCTTCTTTGTCTTAATGATGTTAAGAAACTTTTCGGTAACACTTTAGATTAGGGAACACATATTCATTAATTTGTAGTCAATTTGTAATAATTAGGAGTTACTAAATGGAAAAGTCTGAATTCATGGTGCAATAGAGGTATAATAAGGGGTTAATGCCTGCTTAATAAATACTAATTAGCTACTTATATGCATGTTAATAAGCACCTAGTTAATGGTGAATATGTGTTCCCTAATCTTAAGTGTTACCAACTTTTCTTATTCCCTAAACTTTTCCGAACAATTTTCCAAAAATAAAAACTGTCTTCACTACATTTATGTAAAATTTTATAAAAAGCTTCAAAACTGAAAAAAAAAGATCCAAAGTCACATTTTGACTGTCAGTTGCAGTTATGCTTGATGTCAAAGCAGAAACAGATCTACTTTTCTCCCTCTACAGTTGGTCAGGTAAACTGTTAAAGTCTAAATTTTTGTTGTGGTGATTTCTCTCACTTAGATCTTCCCCTGAACTCTGGGAACCTTCCAGGATCTTTGCAGCGTCCTGAGGTTCATTCGGCCTGTCTCTGCTTCGGTCTCACACTCGAGTGGTTCTCTGCGTTCAGGAGGAGATTACTTCAATTAAACCGCTGATTAAGCAAATTGGAGGCTGATTAGTAAATGAGCGGCGGTCTTCAGGAGGGCTGCTAATTAAGACGCCGATTAGCGTCTGTCAAGAGCAGCGAATGAGGCGCCGGCGCTCGTTAAGAGATTATTACTCCACCAGGCTGCCAATACGGCGACCCTATCAGAGCGGGAGGAGAGCTGGAAGAGCAGGCACCTGTGAACTCTGTACGCTGATAAAAACGTGTAGTGGAGATTTCTGCCGACTCCCAGGAGCGTCTTTAGAGATGTTTGGAGGTTTATAGGATGTGAAACATCTGGAAGAGCTCCACTGACTCCAAAACTGATGTTGTATTGATGCTGAAATTTAGATAAACTCACATTAAAAAGTGTTAAATGAGCTTCAGGGCTGCGATATTGGTATTGAATGTGAGTATTTCTGACGACTGTTTCTCGTCGTCTCTCCGCAGAGGCAGCTGTTATTTTCAGCGTCTCCTCCCTGAACTCGTGAAGTGCTCCCCGCTCGGCCTTGTTATCTGAAACGCTTCCCAGTAAATGCAGCCAATCGAGTGCAGCGCCATCCATGAATATCTGCAGCTCCGCGTCACTCGGGATAACACTCCATAACATTTTGGCGAGGTCTAATTATTCCATTTGCCTGGACCTGGATGCCATTTAGATGCAAGGTAATTCAGCGTGGTATAACTCAATTTAATTCCTCCTGACTGGGATTTATGGAACATCAATAGCTCCTCAGTGGGACCAATGGGAGCGCTGCTTATTTATCCCCAAGTCCTCCTGATGTTGCATTTCTGCAGCTCAATTAAATACACGAGCAATGAGAATGTTTCACAAGTCTGTAATGAGAAAAAGGCGCATGGCCCTCCTCCGCCACCGCTTCCATCTGAATCAGAGCGCCGTGCTGAATTAGCGGGAGCTCAGCACTCATTACCTCAGAAATTAACTTTTAAAGATGGCAGAAAGTGTCCGCTGTGATTGGACTGCAGAGAAACGAGCGCCTCTATGACTAAATTCAGGGTTCAAAGAAGTAAAAACCTCCCATCACTGACATGTAATCAACAAAATAGAAATAAGAAACAGTTTCCTGTGACTTATCTGCTGAAATATGTGCTGTTACTATCATTTATTATACATGCATTCAGTCCATAACAGAAAACAGATTTCAACAAGATGCCCTATGACGACTATCAGACTTTTCATGGGATGGAAAAAAATGGCTGAAAAAAAATCATTTTTAAGATGAATTTTTTGATTTTTCTCAATAACAATTATCTCAAAATCCACACTCATCCTTACTACCTGGATAAAATCAAGCACAGATATACAAAGTCATCACAGCGTTGTTTCCAAGTGTCAAGAATTGGAGTGAGAAGAATCATCAGGATACTTCAAACTAGACTCTGGAAAGAAAACTAGCAAAAGAGAGAGAGAGCCAAGAATAACAACCAACCTACAAAAGTTCATGACTTAACGGGGTCATGGCTAAGTCCCACCCTCAAACGTGATGAGCCAATCACAATCCGTATCCCCGCACGTCAATTGAAATACATTGCAGAAACTAATTTTTCGATCAGTTTTGTGAGGTTTTTCTGAGATTCTGAAGTTTAAAAATGGTTGAATAATGTTCATGAGGCACATGTAACTTTGCAAGAAGGTATCCTGAGAGGCTGGGTGTGTTTTTCTTTTCCTAAACCACATCTCAACCCAGAAAAGTGTCTTCTTTGAATCAAGTCGTGTGGTAGACTAAGATTAAGATCATCCCTTTATTCGCTATTGCACACGTTCCAGAGCAACGGAATTAACATTTGAGTTACATCCCGTCTAAGAAACATAAAAAGACAGAGACAAAATACGGGGAGGTCAGGAGCAGGAAAACTGTTGGGTCGTCAGCATGTGCAGCGTCCCGTTTCATTAGAAGGAAAAAGAGTACAAGAGGAAGGAAGAGGGGGGAAAAGCAAATACCAGACTAGGCCTCTGGGCATGAGGTTGGGGCACAGTTTGGGATTAGGAAAAAACAACTCGGCACATAAGCAACATAATAAACCAATACAACAATAAAAACTGGAAGTCTTGCACAGGTGGTAGGGGGAAAAGGTCAGGGGTGGGTGTTGTCACAGCACAGATACTGAGGGAAGCGCACTCACCTCGGGGGTCTACACCGAAATTTGTGGTCACACTGGCCAAATGAGACGGACTTTAGGGCTGAAGTATGCTTAAGCACGTCACGATTGGCCAGTGTGACTACGCCCTGAGTGAGTGGAGGGGGGTGTGGCTTAGCCATAGGCCAATTGTCAAAGTGTCAACAAAGACTGTCGTTACAGCCCTGATGTCCCAGAAATTGCCTGCTGTGGAGGATGCAGGCCAAGAAAAACTGTACTTCTATGGAGGAGAGAGAGAGAGAGAGAGAGAGAGACTGGTCCTGTAAATGTATATCATCTATAAGTATCAAACACTGTAAAACACACTTTTTAATTGTATTGCCTTTGATCGTAATGTTAGCACACTGTCAACACTTTTAAGTCAATTATTGTAATTTGTAACATTTTTAATGTACAGAGATAGAGTCTATCTTTATAAATATTTTATTTCTATCTCAGTCCTTTGGCACTGCATACTTTTTTGCACATCTGTAAAGTGTGTTTAACTGTGTGTACATTTGTTTTGTGTCACACCTGCTTTGGCAAGGTAAACGTGTGTTCGTCATGCCAATACAGCTTTTTGAATTGAATGAGAGAGAGAGAGAGACCCTCAATTTAAGACCATTTCTTGTGGCTACATTTTCCTTAATTTATGTTATTCTATCAATACTCAATTTATAGATTTTTTCTTTTTCAGTTAAAGGAAATTATCGGGCAACATTCAAATTTGTACATTCCTATTTTACAATTAAGTCTGTTTGTAGATGATGCTCTGATTCAAAAGAAAACAGAAGTTACTCACAAGTTACTCAGTACTTCAGTAGTTTTTTCACTGAATACTTACTTACTAAAGTCATTACTTTTAGGACTACTTTTACTTTTATCATATTATTCTTATACGTAATAGCTCTCTTACTCGAGTACAATTTCTGGCTACTTTACTCACGTTCTGCTGCTTAATAGAACCAGTGAAGAAAATAGAGGAAAGTAACTGATGTTTTTCAGGAATCTGATGGGTACAAAAACAGAGAGAAACAGAGCCATGTCCGTTAATCCTGCTCCAAATATGTGGTTTCATTAAGTCTACAGAGGTCAGAGGTCACTGTGATGCTTTCATTCATCCACAGGCTGCAGTCTGAAGGGCTTTTACTCTGTCATCACTCTGATGTATTTCTGCAAACACTCTCAAACAAACGGAGGAGGACGGGTCCTTCAGAGTCAAACGCAGCTTCATCATCTGCTCGTCCTCTCAGGGAGGAGGGACTTTTGACTCACAGTGAATAAAACTATCAGGGTTTCAGAGCCAAATACTGACATAACAGAGAAAATGAGCTGTACAACGCCAAGAATTAGGTTTTAGAGACTTTGACCTTCAGTTTAAATCAGTTTTCAAACTTGTCTCTGTCCTTAAATTGTAAAACTTTAGACCTTTCACTCCCTCCTCTTCTCTTCTTCTGATAAAATAAGGGATGCTTCTTAATGATGGGACCTTTGTGTTTTAAGTAACCTCAAGCCCCAGCTGTGACTGAAACTACGCCAACATCCCACCAGCCGCAGACGCCCTCCAATTACAGCCTGTTTTTCTTTTCGGGTCATTATAATTAATGACGGTCTGGAGCGCCTCTCAAGTCCTTCACAGATAAAAGCCGTTTGGCATCTGGGCTCCACCGACGCCAAGGCGGCTGCTGCTTACAGTGAGCCACCGCTGCTGCCGCCACCACCGCTGCCACTGCTGCCGCCGCCGCCGCCTCTGCTGCACGATACTATGAATATTTAATTAATAATTAGTCATGTAATTCCTCCTCAGGAGTTATTATCCCTCAAACTGGTTTGTGAATTTAATTATTAGCAGCCTTTTTGTTTCCACATCCCCCTCATTACTGTCAGGATTGATGTAACATAAACTTCATTAAAAATTAAAGTGGGATTCTTTAATTACGAGGCCGCCCTCGCCGAAGCCAGAATTAGCCAACTCAGTGATGTGCAAATGAGAGCATTATTTAAGAAACATGCTGGAAGTAGTTATGCTAATTCAGCGGGGTTCACAGTGGCAGACCTTTCCACTCGCGGTTGCATATTCATTAAATGCACTATGCAAATTTAATGTAGCAGCCTTAGTAATGCCTTGTTAATTTATTCAGATTTATTGAGTAAGACTTGTAAAAAGTACCAATTTAATTAGCCCATCTCCTCGGATGGCGGCCGGTGATCGCTGAGCTTTTTAAAAAGAAGAAACATCATGTTTTACAATTCACAGGCTTTAAAGGGGGGACATTTGCTGCACTTATGGGGACGCTCAGAGAGAAATCACTTAAACTGCTGCGAGTGTTCCCAGAGGGAGCATGGAGGAGGAAATGAAGCCGTCTCCTCTGAGCGAAGTCCGCCGCTCTAACGGCTCGCGCCGCGGCAGAGAGGCCGTTAGCTGGATGTCTGGGTCGACCCGGGAGGTGTTTACTGACGGCCGGATCCCAGGACACGGCGGCAAAACACCGCCGGAGGAGCCGTCAGGTTTAGAACGAGGGAAGAAAAGGATGTGTATTCTTTCGCTCCAGCTTTTCCCCAGCTATAAACGGGAAAAGGTCAGAAGGTCAGGGAGGGAGGACACGCAGAGTTCAGGTGTGCTGTTAAGTGAATACTCAGTTTACCTAATGGAGGGGCTGAAAGAAGAGTCTGTCCACCTTTAACCTGAGCTGAAATGCTTTAGCTCTCCCATCATCCTTTTCTTGTGGCGGTCACTGTCACAGGTTTTCTTAAGGGGCCTTAAATTCATGAATATGGGTCTATTACTAGTTTCAGTCATTTGGCTCCTGGATCTAAAACCTGTGAGTCCCAGGATCTAAGGGAGAGCCAGAGGGTACATGAGTCCAACTCGATCAAGGGCCGGTGGCTCTTATGGACATGTTTATTAACAGTGAAAGTTAAAAATGAGCGCTCTATTGGAAAACTATTTCTTTTTAGTGGTGTCTGAAAAAAATCAAATTAAAAAATGGTGAAGTCAAACATGCTTGTGCTGTTATTACAGACCTTTGAGATAAAACCAAACCTGGGAAAAATATGCAACAATTTTATGTCAGGATCAGGATCTGGACTTTCTCATGTTTATTCATACGACAATTATAAAAAAATTTAAACCCCAAATATCTCTTATCCTGCTTTCTGAACCATTTTATGCTTCAACTTTTGTTTTTTTTTGACCATTTCACATCTTTGATTCAGTTTTTTGGTCCTCTAATGTTTTTTTTAAACAATTCATGTAACACATTTTGCATCATGCCAAATGCATTTAAATGTAAAATGTAAAAGTTTAGTTTTTGCAGACTGTACAGAGCTTTAGCTTTATAAAGTTGCCTCTGCACAGTCCAAATCTTTGTGAAACGTTACCATATACATTAAGATTTATTTCAAGCACTTGACAGAAACTGTGAATGTAAACAGTTAGAACATGATTAATTAAGTGACAAAACTAACACATGGTAAGATGAGAGCTGGGGGCGGCTTGAAAATAGACAGCGGGCCACAATTGGCCCCTGGGCCATAGTTTGGACATCCCTGAACTAGATGGACAGTGGCTCATCAAATAAGAGACTTTAAATTGTCAATAAAAGAGTTATTGGAAGGCTACCCACATTTTTTGGGGGGGATTATAATTAAATATATGCTAAATAGCTTCAAAATGAATAACACAAAGAAAAGAAAATGATACATGATAAATGAAACTCTAGGACAAGGGATGCACCAATTTTTGTTTTTTTAAGTCTCAATGCCAAATCTGATTTGTGGGCTTTCTGATCTGGTGCTGTTATTAATCTAACATCTTCTATATTTATTTATATGTGAATAAGACTAAGAACGTCCTCACAGTCACTTAAATTGTTCTTTTTTCTTCTTTTTTGATGCAAATTTGTTCAAAGTTTGTAGAACTTTGTATACCAGGTTTTAGATGAGAGCTGCAACCTCTGTGACTTTCGAGCGAATTCTTTCATCGCAAAGCTAATCTGATGCTCCAAATTTCCCTTTGATAACTTAAAAAAACGCTGATTTTTTCATGTGTAACAGCTCTAAAAGTATTGGTGATGATTCATTAATATTCTAACATGACAAAAGTAGCTGCTGTAGCTGCTGAAAGAAACCAAGATTTCGCTGGTGTCACATTAAAAGTGAGTTTGAAGTAACATGTGTCCTTTAAACTTGTTGGCCCACAACCTTCTTCAGTCGGTTGTTTTTCTGTCCGTACTTCCAAAACAAACTTTTATCTCCTAAAAGTTCAAAAAGGAACAGCAGAAGCACATTTTCTCCTCCTGTTTCTTCGTGATCACCTGGATAACGTGGGTCTGATCGTCGCTCTGGACCGAAAGCTTGGTGTGTCACAGCGCGGAGGATCAGCTCTTAATAAGAGTTTCCGCTCCGTGTCAGTTTGCTCTCTTCTACATCCACCCGTGCAGCTCTGCAGCTGATCTCAGGAGTATTTACTCTGAGAAACAGAAGCTTGGTGTCTGTGCCGACTCGTATATCAACACGTCAGAGTCTCTGCTCATATTTTCTTTCTGTGCCGCTCCTTCTCTGCGGCATTGGGAGGAAACAGATTGGAGTCAGTGAATTAAACCCACAGATAACCTGCAGGAAATCCCCTCACAGGGAGTTACCGAGTTGTCTGGAAGAGAAATGGAATAACAGGCTTGTTTAAGGTCAAGATTTGCTGTTCTGGGGCCGGGCTCAGACATAAATGCTCCGTAATACCCAGCTGGTTGATTGCTTTGCTCTCAAGACGATGTCAATTTTTGTCCGCGGAGCTCCAGGCGCGGTTGGTATTAAGGCGGCTGTGTGTGGAGGGCCCTCGTCGGCCTGTGAGGCTGCAGACGAGTCCTAAAGCCCGGCTCTATTATCAGCTGAGCGGTGAGGAAGGCGGCTGGCAGCTCAAAGAGTAATAGCACATTACATTTCTTAATGTTTCTGATACACAAGACGCCCCTTGTACAATTCTCCCGTGATCTCTCCACAGCCGTTTTCGTTTTCCTCCTGTTGTTGTTTTGTCTCATTCCTCCGTCCTCCCCCGGCGTTCCAGCATCGGACTCGCCGCGCCGCATTCATCACAGCGAGCGCAGGGCGTCGAGGGAGGACACGGCAGACAAGGAAGTCATTAGAGAGGATGAATCTGTTGTATTTACTCCTCTGTTATGCAATAATAAAGACAGAAGACGGCGCGGGACAAAAGGAAATGATGGTCTTTACACAGCGCAGTCGTTTGGCTTCAGAGTCGGAGCTGCTTAAAAAGAAACGCTGTGAAGGGAGTGAGAGCTGTCTGCAGGATTACAAACACAACCATGGTCTTATCACAGTCATTTATTACTCTTTCAAACACTTTCATGTGTTTGCAAATCTGCCGATTGTCTTTACAGTCATCCCTGAAATGTGATGAAGACGCTTTTCCGCACTAAAATCGGACCTGAGATCCGTTTCGCAGACATTTGTAACTGGAGGTGTGTGTCAATCGTCTTCCTTCAGAGGTATCTAGATTAGTTCAACTGAACAGTAAATCTCCAAAGTTAATCTGGTAAAAAAGCATGTCTAAAAAGTCAAAGGTTGCTGCTGTAGGCCTTAATTGTAGAGTCTCTCAACCCTTTAGATATTGGAATCTCAACACAGCGAGGTCAACTTTTACACTCTAACCCATTAAAAGTCTACTTTTCTTACAGAAATCACTTTGCAGAAGGAGGAATAAACTTCCTATCGTCTGGCTTTGACTCATCTGAACCCAAGACCCTCTTTGCCAACAGGTGTGTAGACAGAATTTATGATTTCTTGGCCTTTTTTCAGAGAATATGGATAATAACACAAAATCTTTTCTGTCACTCATGGTTTGTGGTTTAGTGAAGCCATTTATCAACAAACAACTGTGTTTAATCTTTTTAAATCATAATGACAATATAAACTTCCAAAATGACCCTGATCAAGTTCTTCATAGCGTGTATTTCCCCCTTTAACATCAATGACAGCTTGAAGTCTTTTGTGCTCGTTGTAGATGAGGGTCTTTATTTTCTCAGATGGTAAAACTGACCATTCTTCTTGGCAAAAAGCCTCCAGTTCCTGTAAATTCTTGGTCTGTCTTGCATGAACTACAGGTTTGAGATCTCCCCAGAGTGGCTCAATGATATTGAGGTCAGGAGACTGAGATGGCCACTCCAGAACCTTCACTTTATTCTGCTGTAGCCAATGGCAGGTCCACTTGGCCTTGTGTTTTTGTATCATTGTCATGTGTGAACGTCCAAGTACGTCTCATGTGCAGCTTCTGGGCTGATGAGTGTAAATTTCCCTCCAGTATTTTCTGATAACATGCTGCATTCATCCTTCATTCATCAGTTTGGACCAAGTTTCCTGAGCCTTTGTAGCTCACACATCCCCAAAACATCAGTGATCCACCTCCGTGTTTCACAGTAGGACTGGTGGACCTTTCATCATAGGGCTTGTTGACTCCTCTCCAAATGGAACAATGTTTATGGTTGTGGACAAAAAGTTCAATTTTGGTCTCATCACTCCAAATGACTTTGTTCCAGAAGTTTCGAGGGTTGTCTCTGTGCTGTTTGGCGAGAATAAGTGGGAAACTGTGGCATTTGCAAAGAAATGGCTTTCTTCTGGCGACTCGACCATACAGCCCATTTTTCCTCAAGTGCCTCCTTATTGTGCATCTTGAAACAGCCAGACCACATTCTTTCAGAGAGTCCTGTATTGAAGTTGAAGTTATTTGTGGGTTTTCCTTTGCATCCAGAACAATTTTCCTGGCAGTTGTAGCTGAAATGTTTGTTGGTCTACCTGACTGTGGTGTGGTTTTCAACAGAATCCCTAATTTTCCACTTCTTCATTAGAGTTTGAACACTGCTTCTTGGCATTCTCAGTTCCTTGGATATCTTCTTTTATATCCATTTCCTGTTTTATAGTTTGATTACCTTTCCCCGCAGATCCTTTGACATTTCTTTTGCTTTCCCCGTCACTCAGAATCTCGAAATGTCAGTGCAGCACTGGATGAAAGATGCAAGGGTCTGTTTTTGTGTTGTTATTCTCTGAAAAATGGCCAAGAAATCATAAATTCTGCCAGGTTATATAAACTTATGAACACAACTGTACCTGGTGTTTCAAGAGCAGTATGAATATGTTTCTCTTCTTATTGATTAAAATGTTGAAACCAGAAATGTTATGAGTGGTATTCAGAGTAATTAAAATGGCAAAACAACAGTAAAAAAAAAATCTTTTTTATATCCTGCTTTTAAAATCTTGCAGAGCAAAGAAAGAAAGTAAAGGCGTGATATTAAATATGAGTCGCTTCTATCTGTGCATTCAGTGTACAAAGCATCCGAACACAACAAGTGTTGACACATACAACCATATCAGACAGAGAAAACATTTGGAAAAGTAGAAACTAAATATTAACTGAATAATATGAAGTTAGGGAGTAAATCCAGCTTCTTTTTGTCTACTTGTATACTTTCTGTTAACTCTCTTACTTACTTTTCCTTGCCTGTAGTTGGAGATGAGCTTTTATTTTGTGGTTGTCTGTGCATATATTTGCAGCAGAACTTCATTTCCTTTGCCGCTGATTAAACAAATAAAAGCTGCCTAATAAATAAGGATTCAATTATCTAAAGATTAGCGCGTGGTTTTGTTTTGATATTAACTTTGGTTTAAAAGCAGCGCGGCTCCGTCCCGCTCCTGTGTGCGTGTTGTAATTAAATCAAAATCCTCTTCAAACACGTGGCGTCAGATTTCAGGACGGTCCGGCGAAAACTGTGAGACGGCGTGTTTGGGGTTGTTTTTCCAGGGCTTAAGCGGCACACACTTTCAATTAAATCAGAGGAAACTTCAATGAAAGAGCAGAAGGAAAACAATCTGAGCCTCTAATCCAACAATCACAGAGGAGAAGCCTCACAGCCCGTTTCTTTTAACGCACCCTGAATGCAGCACGGATCCCCGGACTCATCAGCGTTTGTTTCACTCTGATTAAAAGTTTCGTGAATTACTGCTCAGCTTTGAGTCTCCTAAAGAGGTTCAGCGAGTGATTGTTTCCAGCGAGCTCTAAGAGATTCCTGTCTGAAACTCTGTGAGTCGTTTGATGGACCTGAGCAGCAGGTGTCACATCCTGAGCCTGGATTTAGAGAACAGGAACATGGTATTGTGAGCTTTTGGTTCAAAGTAACTTGCAGAAAAGCTCATGTAATCTGAATCACTGAGGATACAGGCATAAAAACATCCTATCTAACACCTACACTTATAATGGTTTTCTTGTACCCAGTTTTTTTTTCTGCATTATTCGCTGCGCACATTGAAAACAACAATGGATGAAGCATAGACTGGATGAAGCATAGTGGACGAAAGGACGTTCGGCTCAAACTGAAGCCTCCAGCAGATGCCCCGCCCCCTGGTGTCTGGCTGCAGTATAGGTCATAAGCCCCGCCCCCTGGTGTCTGGCTGCAGTATAGGTCATAAGCCCCGCCTCCCCATGTATTCCAGATATGAGCCGGGAAAACTTAAAAAAATTACGATACCTCGTAGAAACGTTTCTCTCATCTTTACACTAAGGTAGTATGACGATGTCATCTGGCTGCATGGTGTTCAGGTGTTTTTTTTCCTGAGAACAATCAAAGAGTAATCAATAACCTGCAATTTTTGGCGCTATATTCAAAGCAAAATGCTATCAACTGTCGACGGCAAGCACTCATCAAAAATAGCCCCTATATTCTTTGAAGCCCTTTCTCGGTTTTCCTCTGATTTGGAAGACTTCAAGAAGAAATAAATATTTTTATTTCTCTTTTTTACTCTGCTCCACCGGAAATTTTCTACTGCGCAAACTCTGGCTGCACAATGGCGGCCAGAGAAACGGGGTTTTTGGCTTCAAAATCGTAGAACGGTGACAGGCGGAAGCACGCTGTCCATTCTATATACAGTCATTGGGATGAAGCCATAAAGACTTCCTTGTGCAGAAAAGACTTCACAGCAAATCTTACAACCTATAGTACACAGATATTTCAGAAACGCTTGACTTCACAGGTCCGCAATTTCAACTGGGAACCACTTGTGTAGGCTACAGTTGGGTTAAAGCACTGCTGGTGTGAGATACATCTGTGTTTTGACTGCAAATAGTTCAGAAAACTTCAGGCTTTCTAATGGCAAAGTGCTGTAGCGAACAATCAAACCAAGATGAGTGTTTGGTAGGGGTGTGACGGGATTAAATTGTGACAATATTTCTCATTTAAGTGAAAAACTTTCACGCGGGTGCAGGGGAAGCCCTGTATTTTGCAGTCTATTGGGAAGCTCGTCAGACTGTGAGCGCTTTAATTTTCTATTCATGACCTGTGGGGGGCAGTAATGCACCGTTGCAACGTCTAGTCTGCCAGAAACTGCATGAAAGAGCAGAAGCAGCCAATCAGGCGCAGCTGGAATGACAACGGAGTCAATATCATCTTTTTTTCCATCTTGAAATTTTGACCTAAATCCTAAAATTTTGATTTATTCTCATACTTTTCTATTTATCCTAGAACTTTGACTGTTTTTCTTAAAGATTTTGAAAATTTTCTTGAAATTTTTGACGTTTTTTTAATCTAAACACTTTGACCATTTACCCCAAATTTTGACTTTTTTTCACAAAATAATTACTTTGAATTGATTTTTTTCTATATTTTGACTTTTATCTAATAACTTTGACTTCTTTTTGAAAAATTTGACTCTGTACTTCAAAATTTCACCTTTTTTCTCATAACTAACTTTTTTATCTCAAAATTTTGACTTCATATGGTCCAATAAGAACTGTCAACAACCCAAACAGTGAGAGCATGTTTTCCTGCTCACCATCTTGACAGGTTGGTGCATCAGAATAATGTCAGTATCTAAGAGCAACTATGTTTTAATTATAAATATAAATGTTCTGGAAAAGCTGAGAAAAACTCAAAACACTGAGAGTTTTCTCAAAATCCCCCTCACACAGTTTTACCACCAAAAAGGAGGACATGTTTGGGCAAAAGAGGACGTTTGGTTTAACCCGGGTTGGATTTGACCCAAGAACCCTTTCACTCGACTAAACAGCCACCGCTTTAAGTCAAATTTGCTTAAGTATACCTATGATTTGTCTTGTTTGTTTTCCATCCAGAGCTGTTTGAATGAACTCTACATCTACGCACAATCCGACTGTTCGATGTGCAAACACGCAGCATCCTCTGCAGAGGGAAGACGTGAAAAAGTGGAGTGGAAACGACACTTTTATCATCATTATTCATTCGAATCAAGCGAGCAGATTCCTCCACTTACAAATCCGCCCGAGCTGCGAGTGTTTGATGCATTTTTGCAGGTGTAGAGCAAAATAAGTGCGAGTGGATGCAGAATCAAGATGAATGCTGAGAGCAGACAGACGGCGGCTGATGAAAACTCAATGGGAGGCCACTCCATCTTAACATGGCCGTCCTGTGTCTTATGATATCTTATCATTAGTTTCCCTGACAGTGATGGAGCAGCCGCCGTCGCCCCCCCTCAGCGCCGCGAGCCGTGTATAAAAGTAACCTTCTTTCCATAATAATGGCCATTCGTCACTTCTTTAACTGTCAGAGGACGAGGGACGCAAACAAAGTGGGATTTAACAAGGTGTGTGCAGAGCCAGGAGAGATGGTGGAGGGGGGGGAGGGGGGGTCAGACCATTCAAATGGTCCGCAGCTGTAATGTGACACAATCTGCCGACATTACTGCTCTGATGTGTTCAGGGAACGTGGGACCAAAGGGCGGTGGTGGAACCAAATGGGCTCTGTGGTTGTTAAATACGACAGGGAGGTAGAGGAGGGGGGGGTGCTCGGGGGACGAGTGTGGGATGCTGCTCCGGACAAACTTTTAACCACAAAACTTTGACTTTGACAGCGAGGAGTCTCTTTGAATCAGTCACTTCCTGTTATTTTTGGGGGAAATTTTGCTTTTTGATGGTGACCTCCAACATTTAAATAACACTTCAGACCACTTCCAGTTTCTTAAGGACTCAAAACACAGACTGGACACGTGAAAGGCCGAAGTTAATGTCTCTCTATTTGTAGGAGTGAGACATTGATTTAAAGCTCAGTGCTAACAGGCTCCATCATGGTCGTGTGTGTGTGTGTGTGTGTGTGTGTGTGAGAGAGTGTGTGTGACGTACTGTGGTTTAATGAAGGCCTCAGTGTGTGTGTGTGTGACATTCAGTCGATACAGTATTGGCGTTCCAGTTAAGCCAACAAACGAGCAGATTATTGTGTCGCCTCCTGTTAGTGAACGGATCGTTTGGGGCCATCCATCACACACACACACACACTCACACACACACACAAACACACACACACGGCACTGTGTTGGTGCATTGTAGCTTCTAACTGTGTTTTTACACATTTTAAACTTTCTTTTTGTTGTTCCAAGCAGCAGAAAAATGCCCCTTCCTGCCATGGCTGTTTCAGAGCAAAGGTATCTTAACAACATAATAAAAGGGGACTTTTATTTTGAAAGTTTTGTCAGAAAATAAATCTGCTTATACTGAATTAAATAATTTTTTTCCAAGTTAAAATTGGCAGCAACTGTTTGCAGATTAAGCATTTAGAGTCACTCTATTGGCCACAAGCCACAGTCTTCTTTTAGTCCTATGAAGAGAACAAAGTTGTCAAAAACACCTTAAAGCAGGTGAACTGTTGAGATAAAGAGGAACAGAGGTATAGTGAGAGGGAGGTGTGTTATCTTTCTATTTTATAACAATTTCTTTCTTTACAGTTCCCTTGTTTGAAATATTTTTTTGCAAAGATTTTAGTCCCTATCTTTAGATCAATATATGAATTACTTTTAGTCATTATCTGTTTTATTCTTCATTTGCTCTTTTGTTATTTAAAGAAAAAAATTAGGTCTGAATTGCTTGTGACAAGTCAAATCTGCCAAAGGGGTAAAAAAAAAGTTTCTTGTCTATTGAGACACCTTTCTAATTTCAAGAAACTTGACAAGCATATTTTAAAGATTGTGTTTTAGCCTTTAGCTCCTGTTTTAGCATGTTGCTCCTGTTTTAGCCTTTAGGTTGTGTTTTAGTCGTTACGTTGTGTTTTAGCTTGTTTCTAGTGTTTTAGCCTGTAGCTCCTGTTTTAGCCTTTAGCTCCTGTTTTGGCCTTTAGATTGTGTTTTAGCATGTTGCTCCTGTTAAAGCCTTTAGCTCCTGTTTTGGCCTTTAGATTGTGTTTTAGCATGTTGCTCCTGTTTAAGCCTTTCGCTCCTGTTTTAGCATGTTGCTCCTGTTTTAGCCTTTAGGTTGTGTCTTATTCTTTACATTGTGTTTTAGCATGTTGCTCCTGTTTTAGCCTTTTGCCCCTGTTTTAGCCTTTAGCTCTTGTTTTAGCCTTTAGGTTGTGTCTTATTTGTTAAGTTGTGTTTTAGCTTGTTGCTCGTGTTTTATCCTTTTGCTCCTGTTTTAGCCTTTAGATTGTGTTTTAGCATGTTGCTCCTGTTTTAGCCTTTCACCCCAGTATTAGCCTCTAGATTGTGTCTAAGCCTTTAGCTCCTGTTTTAGCCTTTAGATTTGTTTTAGCATGTTGCTCCTGTTTTTGGTTTAGGTTGTGTTTTGGCATGTTGCTCCCCTTTTAGCCTTTAGGTTGTGTCTTATTCTTTACGTTGTGTTTTAGCCTTTAGGTTGTGTTTTAGCCTTTCGCCCCAGTTTTAGCCTTTACATTGTGTTTTAGCATTTTGCTCTTGATTTAGCCATTGGGTTATGTCTTATTCTTTACGTTCTGTTTTAGCCTTTTGCCCAAGTTTTAGCCTTTAGCTTGTGTTTTAGCCTTTAGGTTGTGTCTTATTCTTTACGTCCTGTTTTAGCCTTTAGGTTGTGTTGTAGCCTTTTGCCCCAGTTTTAGCCTTCAGCCTGTGCTCTTTCACTTTCCTGTTTAGCTTTTTTCTGCTTTTCAGTCCCTTTTCTGTCAGACAGTCCAGCTCCTGTTTCCACTTTTACCACTAAATAAATCACAGAAATCATTTTCAGCAGAGTAAAACACAGATCTTTCTTCTCACTGCTAAACTTTGTCTGCCAGAGTTGTGTTGTCATAGAAACTTTGACATGCCGTAAATCAATCCGGTCCAGATGTCCAGAGATCAGACTTTTGCACGACCACTTAGAAAGTCCTCACAGTCCCTTTAAATAAGGAGGGGTTTTACATTCACACTGCTCTCACTGTTTTACAGAGTCTGGGAGAAATTTTATGACTCACAGTGACACAGGTTTGATCTTGATCCTCTTCGTCATGGAAAAAAAACGTCATCGCTGCACAGAAACTGCACATTGCTGGTTTAAAGTAGCAGAACTTCTCACTCTGTTCTTGAAAACTTCTCATCTAAATGTCTCCTAAATTGAAACAGTGATTTAATCTGGAGCTGAAAGATGATTGGATGTGCTGAACACTGACTGAGCAGTGACAGAGGAGATTAATCCCTGAGCCTGCAGGAAGAAGAGTGCTCTTTCATTAGTCTTTAGGGCCATTTAACTCCAAACTGGGAGCGAATACCGAGGATTAACACAGGCCCCGTCGCCTCACCGCCTCGCCGTGATGGATGCGACTGATTATGTTCGTAAAATACTTTGAGAGGAGGTCGCTCGTGTCGTGTATGAAGAGATGACTTACAGCTTCAGTCGGCTCAGGAGTGAGATGAGACTGTGCCGCGAAGTCGACTCGATTATGGAGACGAAAGGCGAGCGTAGCGTTAAAGAAAGTTAATATGTAATTTGCTGCGGTTTGTTAGTTGACCACGAGTGTGAGAGCGTGTGTGTGTGTGTGTGTCCTTTAAACCTCACAGAATATTTACTTATCAATCACGCTGGATTGATGAATCTCTGTCCGTCTGATCCAGGATTGTTTTAAAACTTCAGCGGCTCAGTTTGCTCCTGCCACTGAATTAAACTTCAGAAAGCAGAATAAATATCATGCACACATATGTCACTCATTCATTGCATTCATGTGGATGGGACCAACTACCAAACTGGACCAATCAGAGTCTAGAAAACGTCAACATGTGGCACAGATGGCCTCGTAGTGTGCACCATGTACAATCGAACCAGCAACTGTTGGATCCTTAACTGCACTTTTTTATTGGATGTGGAAAAGCAAACTGGAAATAGAAGGTATTTCCAGCTTAAAAAAGCCTGAAAATTAGTGATTTTTAAACCAATATTTGTAGATATCCTGAAAAAAAATGTTTTCATGTCAATACGTTGGGGACTCTGAAGGCTGATGCTTTAATTTAGGTATAAAATATGTTACATAACTGAAGGGAATTTGATAAAATTCAGCCAGCTGACCAGTTGTAGTAACCCACTGAGGCTGTGTGTGTGTGTGTGTGTGTGTGTGTGTGTGTGTGTGTGTGTGTGAGTGTGTGTGTGTGTCCATGTCTTCCATCCATCATTTTTTTATGTTTGAACTTCTTCAAGGTCGCTCGGCCACAAATTCAATTATGTCTCAGTGTCTCTTATTAAGCGGCACATTTTAAAAAGATGGAACAAGTTATTCATTTCTTGGACAGTTATCCCAGGAGATTTAGAGCAACACACACACTTACACACACATTTTCCTGTATGGACTGTTGGGCATCCCCCATTGGTTTATAGGCGACTGTTTGAAGGCCTCTGGTTTTCAGTTTGGTAATCGCCATCTTCTACTTTACAATCCAACTTCAGGGGTTTTCAAAATGGTTTATGAAAGAGGAATCTCTGGATTTCTGAATTTATCTATGGACAGCTCACGTCCCAGAAACAAACATTTGAGCATCACAACCCAAAGATTTATTTAAAACACTCCTTCTATGCTTGAAGTGAAAATTTTTTTGTAATATAAACATATAAAATGTATAGAAGCCCGTTACAGCTGGTTAAAAGTATAAAGATGAAAAACTGGCTTTGATGAGATTCTATCTTAATTTTTTGCCAGTATATTGTCAAAACTTTGAAGTGAAGGTCAAACTAATGAGAAAAAACTCAAAACTTGTAAATAAAGAGTCACAATTATTATTTTCTTTATCTCAATTTTGATTTTTTTTCTTCATATTTTGACTCATAATTTGGAGATAAAAGTTAAAAAAAAGACTTAAATGTCTCAATTCTGACCTTTTTCTTGAATTTTTTAACTTTAATCTTAAAGTTAGGGGTTTTTTTCCTCATAATTTTAACTATTAATTTCAAATGTTGCCTTTTTATCAAACAAAAAAAATCACATTTTTGAAAAAAAACAACTCAATATTTGGAGATTAAAAGTCAAAATTACAACTTTTTTCTTGAAATTTTTTACTCATCTCTTGAAATTTTGGCTTCATTCCTAAAGTTTATATTTTTTCTCATAATTTTGACTTTTTTTCTGAACACTTTTCTCATTCCAAAATTTGGACTTTTTATCCAAAACTTTATTTTCAAAATTTCAAAATTTCCCCCCAAATTTTGGAGACAAGAAGTCAAAATTACGACCCATTTTTCTCAATTTTGAAAAATTTTCTTGAAGTCTTGACTTCAACCCTTAAAAATTAGATTTTTGTCCTCATGATTTTCACCATTTATCTAAAAAAATTACTTTGAATTGCAAAATTTTGACTTTTTTTTCCGACTTCTATCCCACAACTTTAACTTTTTATCTCAAAACTTTGATTTAATATGGGCATAATTATGATTTCCTTTATCTCAATTTTGATTTTTTTTCTTCATATTTTGACTCATTATTTGGCGGTAAGAGTTAAAATTAAGACTTAAATGTCTAAACTCTGACCTTTTTCTTGAATTTTTTTCACTTTAATCTTAAAGTTAAGCTTTTTTTTCCTCATAATTTTAACTATTTATTTCGAAAACTTGACTATTGATTTCAAATGTTGCCTTTTTATTAAACAAAAAAATAAAATTTTAGGGGGGAAAAAATCAATATTTGTAGATTAAAAGTCAAAATTGTGTTTTTTTCATTTTGACTTTTCTTTTGAAATTTTGGCTTCATTCTTTTAAGTTAAGATTGTTTCTCATAATTTTGATTCTTAACACTTTAATTACTCATCCCAAAATTTTGACTTTTGATCCGAAAATTTGTATTAAAAAAAAAAAAGAAAAAAACTAAAATTTTGGAGATAAGAAGTGAAAATTACAACCTATTTTTTCACTTGTAACTTTTTTCTTGAAATATTGACTTTGACCCTTAAAAGCTAGATTTTTTTCTCATGATTTTGACCATTTATTAAATTTTTTTTTTTTTAATTGCAAAATTTTGACTTTTTTTTCAACTTCAACTTTAACTTTTTATCTCAACTTTTGATTTAATATGGGCCAATAAAAATTCTCAACAACCAAAGCAGTTGTAACATGTTTTCCTGCTCACCATCTAGACAGGTTGGTGCATCAGAATAATGTCAGCAGCTCAGTGCAGCTTTGCTTTTATTATAAAGATCAATATTCTGTAGAACAAGATGAGGAAAACCCAGGGGGAATTACCAAAATCAGCCCTGAACACAATTTAACCACCAAAAGAGGACGTTTGGTCGCCCTAACTGTCTCTGAGGTCGACTTTACTGATAATGATCCCCAAAGAAAACGCTGGAGGAAGCTCAGAGAAAACCTCATGGAGGTTTTTGTGCTCCAGACGTCCTGGATCAGACGCTTCTTCGTCTGAACGTCGTGAACAAACCAAACAGCAGCTTCAGACGGAGAATCAGAAACATGTTCAGCGTGTTTGACTTCAGATTACTGTCAGCTAATTAACACTAATGCTGCTAATTACAGACACACTGTTTGCTCTGAGAGATCAGAGAGCTGCGGGCTTAAAGGAGTAATCCGCCCAAATTACACAGACTACCCTCTGTGTGTCTTCTTCTGAGGAAATATTGGAGGTTTCCATCAGTAAACACACTCACACACACTCTGCACACATTTGGAGATAATCAGCATAAATCAGACGTTTTCACTTCAGACAGTGAGTTTCATGATGAAGACAAAAGGGAGGAGGAGCTTTACTTTCACAGACTGTTTGTGTTTACATACAGTCTGCACACACACACACGAACACACACACAAACACACACACACGCACACACTGGATGGTGCTGACACATTTACATTTGTACTTTAGGTCTAAATCTGTTTAAAAAAAAAAGTCAAGAATCACTGAGAATCACTTCAGGTTAAAATCTAACTGTGGCCATAAAAACATGAATAAAATCAGTTTTTCACTTTTCAGACCAACTTCGTGTTTGGATCCAAACAGACTCTGAACTTCAAACGTGAGAAAGATTTGCAGGAAAACATGACGCATGGAGAACAGTGTGATGGAGTGAAAGACAAATAAAGACAGAAAGAAAGAAAGATAAAAAGAAAGAAATGCATTGCAGAAAGACACAAAAAGATGACAGACGGAGAGAGGATGCAGAAAAGACCATTAGGGAAAAAAAGAATAGGTAAGGTGGAAATAAAGAGAAAGAAAAAAGAGTAAAGGAAGGAAGAGAAAAGAGTGAAGCAAAATAAAAGAAGGGAGGGATGAAGGAAGGAAGGAAGAGAGTAAAAGGTAGAAAGAGGGAAGGGAGAATGGGTAGAGGGATGAGAGAAGGAAGGAGGTTAAGAAGAGGGGGAGGAAGAGAGGAAGGAAGGGAGGGAGTTGGCAGAAGGGAAAGAAGGAAGCAATGATTAAGTTAAGGAAGGTAAGGAGGAAAAGAATGGGAGGATAGCAGGAAAGACAGACAAGAAAGAAGGCAAGGAAGGCGGGATAGAAGGGAAGGAAAGGAAGGCAAGGGAAGGAGGGATGGATGAAAGAATAGAGGCAAAAGAAGGAGGAAGTAACAAAGAAGAAAGGAAGGATGAAAGGAAGGGGGAGGGATGAAGATGCAGAGGAGGAAAGGGAGGGAGGAAGGAGGGAGTTTGGGAAGGAAGGAGGAAAGAATGAGAGGGAGGAAAGAAGCAAGGAAGGCAGGAAGAAAGGGAAGGAAAAGAGGAAGAAGGAGGGAAGGATTAAAGGAGGAATGCGAAGGAAGAAAGAAAGAAACAAGGTACAAAAGAAGGGAGGAAGGAAGATGCAGAGGAGGAAAAGGAGGAGTTAAGGAAGGAAAGGATGGAAGGAAAGAGGCAAGACAGGCAGGAAGAAAGGGAAGGAAAGAAGGAGGGAAGGACGAAACAAGGAAGAAAGGAACGAAGGAAGGATGGAAAGAAAGGGGAGGGATGAAGATGCATTGAAGGAAAGGAAGCAAAGGATAGGAGGATGGGGGAGGAGGGAAGCAAGGAAGAAAGAAAGAAAGAAAGAAACAAAGAAGAAAGGAGCAAAGGATGAAAGCAACAAAGGTAGGAAAGAAAAGAGTGAGAGGAGAGGAGGAGACAGTTGAAATGAAGAAACAGAAAGAAAGTAAGAAAGAAAGAAAGAAAGAAAGAAGGAGGAAATGTAAGATTGAAGGGGTTGGACTTTTCTGGTGTCTTATTGTGTTTTAATTAAAACTTTTTATCGTTGATAACAATCTACGAAAACTATACAATGACAGAAACGAAGCAAAGTGATGAAGAACGAAGCAAAACAAACTGATGCAGCGTCACCATCAGCTGTTACCTCACATCTGCAGCAGGTCTGAATTACATAACCTGTTTTCTACACACACACACATGAACACACATGAACACACACACAGCTACAAATCATGTGGCATCAACACTTTCTAAATCTCCAAATTAAATCTGCAAACAAACAATTACGCGAGTCAACGAGAACAATTAATCGCGTGTGGCCTCCGAGGACTGAATCTGCATATCGAATGAGCTCATTAACATAACGGTGAGAGATGGAGCTGCAGGAGCTGCACGCGCTCAGTCCTGTATTAATCAGCTGTTTAACCTCCTCACACTGACACGCTGAGAAAGACTCAACATTCACACACGAACAAGTTCAGCTCAGGATCATTACGTAAAACGTTTCTTTGAAGTGAAAGCTGTGATGTGGATAGAGACAAGTTCTGGAAACCGTTTCCTCAATAAAACTAAACATTATTACTGACTGATCTCACTGTACTTTCATGTCTCCAAAGTGACTTCACGAGAAACACGGTATTGAAAAAAACCTTCAGCCATGTTTGTCTTTCAGGGGTCTGAAGTTCGAAGCCCTCAGTAACTGACAGTTTTGCAGCTGGAGAGGTTGCAACTTAGTCCTGCGCTCAGTTTATTACTTTATTTAAGTTTCAGTTCAACGCTGCAAGCAACTGGTCGACTGACAACTTATATGACTTGATGCACCATTCTTCTTCTCCTGTCATGTAATGTGTTTACCAGTGGTGTACACAAGGGGGGGTAGTGGGGTGTCTCTCCCCTTTGATGCCCAATTTTCTGAAAAATGTATGATGAAGTTTTAGATTAGATTAGATTCAACTTCATTGTCATTGCTCATGTCACAAGTACAGGGCAACGAAATGCAGACAGCATCTAACCAGAAGAGCATAGCAGTGAATAAACAACTATATGCAATATAAACATACTATCATATACACAGTATATGTAGAAGGTGCCAAGCTGAAAGTATATAAATAACTATGGATGCAGGTATGTACAAACTATAACAAGCTATGACTATGGTACAGTATGAGTAACTATAATGATATAAATATCTAAGGGAGGAATGTACAGACCATAAACAGGTGACTGACTTTGATACAATTACAGAAAAAGTGCTCTCTTAAGAGTCGAAACACACGCTAAGGCGGCCTCCTGGTTGGTGAACCACATATATCTGTCTCTTTGGCAGGTTAAAACACAATAAACTGCCCTCCCGGGCGCCAAAACACGTGCTAGAGTGCTGTCTTGTGAGCCAAAAATGTACTTAAGTGCCATTTGAGAGCAAAAACACACACTAAAGTGACCTCCTGGTTGGAAAACCACAATTATCAGCCCCTTTTCTCTTGTTACAACCTGGGAGCCAACACAATTGCATGAGTGCCCTTCTCTAGGAAGCCAAAACGTGTGCTAAAGTGCCCTTCTCTGAGCCAAAATATGTGCTAAAGTGCCCTTCTCTAGGATCTCTAGGAAGCCAAAACACGTGCTAAAGTACCCTTCTCTTGGACGCCAAAACATGTGCGAAAGTGCACTTCTCTGAGCCAAAATATGTGCTAAAGTGCCCTTCTCCAGTAAGCTTAAACACGTGCAAAAGTGCCCTTCTCTAGGAAGCCAAAACATGTGCTAAAGTACCCTTTTCTAGGAAGCCAAAACATGTGCTAAAGTGCCCTTTTGGGAGCCAAAACATGTGCTATAGTGCCCTCCTCTAAGCCAACACATGTGCTAAAGTGCCCTCCTCTGAGCCAAAACATGTGCTAAAGTGCCCTTCTCTAGGAAGCCAAAACATGTGCTATAGTGCCCTCCTCTGAGCCAAAACATGTGCTAAAGTGCCCTTCTCTAGGAGGCCAAAACTTGTGCTAAAGTGCCCCCCTCTGAGCCAAAACATGTGCTAAAGTGCCCTTCTCTAGGAGGCAAAACATGTGCTAAAGAGCCCTTTTGGGAGCCAAAACATGTGCTAAAGTGCCCTTTTGGGAGCCAAAACATGTGCTACAGTGACCTTCTCTAGGAAGCCAAAACATGTGCTCAAGTGCCCTTTTGGGAGCGAAAACATGTGCTAAAGTGCCCTTCTCCAGTAAGCTTAAACATATGCTAAAGTGCCCTTTTGGGAGCCAAAACGTGCTAAAGTGCCCTTCTCTAGGAAGCCAAAACATGTGCTATAGTGCCCTTCTCTCGGAGGCAAAACATGTGCTAAAGAGCCCTTTTGGGAGCCAAAACATGTGCTAAAGTGACCTTTTGGGAGCCAAAATATGTGCTTAAGTGCCCTTTTGGGAGCCAAAATATGTGCTAAAGTTCCCTTGTCTAGAGAGCCAAAATATGTGCTAAAGTTTCCTTTTGGGAGCCAAAACATGTGCTAAAGTGCCCTTGTCTAGAGAGCCAAAACATGTGCTAAAGTGACCTTTTGGGAGCCAAAACATGTGCTAAAGTGCCCTTGTCTAGAGAGCCAAAATATGTGCTAAAGTTTCCTTTTGGGAGCCAAAATGCGCAAAAGAGCCCTCTTGCCTATTACATACAATCAATAATAAAAGGACATTTTAAACAGAAATGTCAGGCCACTAAAAGTTTTGCAACTTTCTGACTATTTTCTAAGTTCTCTCCCAATTAGTGCCCTGTATCATCCATATTTGACCATGTTTGCCACCTCACACTTATCTGTATTTTCACCACTTACAGGAGAATATTGATGTTGCAAAAGTAGTTTTCAAGAATGTGGCTCCTAGGTTGAGCAGGTCTGAGTAACACTGGTGTAGATCTCAGCTGCAAAAAACTGTCTGGTATTCTGACATATTTGAAGTTAAATAAATATTAAATTGTCTGCAATTAGAATATTTCAACAGGCCATAATGCAATTCAATCTAATTTGCAATCAATTGCCCAGCCCTAGTTGTTTGAGTGTCATTAAAACTGTGTTGAAATGAAGTTTAAATGTGAAACTCCACATGCAAAAGGCGTCACAGTGAAATGTTTTACAGCCTTGTGCATTGATTTGGCCTTTTGGTCAGGCTGCATGAACTGTGGTCTTTAACCTCATTTTCTGCATGTAATTCCTCAATCTCTTCCTGTATCAATACTAAGTCCAAAATATAAACAAATTTGCTTTTGCCTCTCATTGTTACACCTTGTTTGAGACTGTCTGAGGTGTAAACGTGGTCAAATTGCTGCAGAGGTTGATTTTCTACAAAACTCTACTGCACGATTCAACCCACTGTCCTCAACCATTTTCCAACTCTGTCTTTAATCAGACAGAATTTAAGACATTATATTCCAGTATTAATTAACAGAGTGTGAGGGAGCTCAGTTTGTGAACATCTTTAACATTTTACTTTCAGCCTCAATGATCAAACTGTGAAACAGAGATGTGTAGAGAGGAAAGGCTCTTCCTTTGCTCAGCATAAAAACCACAAAATTAAACTTCTCCCCTCTCTATTTCATATTAGCAAACACAGCAAATAAATGCCATGTGAGCAAAAAATAAATGCAAGAAATAGAAACAGAAATAAGGAATGGAGGCGGCTGATTGGCCGTTTCTTGCCTCTTTCAGTAATTAAGTGGCGAGCACGCCGCCTGTTTGGTGAATGATCATCAGTCCCTCCTGCTCCAACACTGAACATCTGAAATATGACTTTTTGCATCATTTTTAATCATTTCTCTACATGTTGGGCCCACACTCCCGCCCAATAATTGCATTTTCTGTCCCCGTTCATATATTTACCGAGCGCTGCTGTGGACTATTTTCCCTCTGCGTGGAGACTGAGTGGGGTCAGAGGTCGGCGGAGCGGCTGGCTAAACAGATCTGTTCATTAGCAAACAGCCGTTCACAACGCTCAGAGACGACATCCATCACGCAGAAACGCTTAGAGCAGCAGCAGCGGACTGAGACAGCGGCTTCACAGCCTCTGAAGTGACGGTGAAGATGTTCTCTGTTCACAAATCATAACTGTGACTGAACTAATATCAAAAATGTGTTCATGTGAAACAATAAAGTAAAATTCAAAGATGCTTATTGTACTTAAATTGTTAATTTACTTTAAATTCATGGTTCATAATTATGTATTACGTTACAAAAATAAGCCTGAATTTGAGCAACTTTTCAGTCTCCTGACACTTTTTTATGGTTGGTCTATCTTATAGAGGATTTCAGACTATTTAATTGCATGTCCTTTACTGTCACACATCTTTGTCTTAACAAAAAATAACGTGGGAAAGCAGAGTGCTTATAGATTTATTGTCTTATAAGAAAAAATGTGTACCATTGCTTTCGTACAGGGAGTGGGTCAATTTTCCCAATGTCTCACCTTACCCCACTCTCCCCTACATTCATTAATAATGAATAATTACATAAAGATAATGACAATGCTGCTGTAAACATGTCAACAGTTCATTTTTTTAATCTTAATTAATTTAATAGTATCCAAATCAGCTGCAAAGTGATAAACACAGGGCTTATTTATTTATTTATATATTATAAACAGTGCCAATAAGAAGTGCCAGACTATCACAAGCAGGTCTTGAATTTATTTATCGTCAACTTTAAGCATCTTGTGTGCAAATTTTTCAATCAGTAAAACAAATGCAAGCAATCAATCACTTTGAGATACAAGAGCACCAAATTCAATAAATAAAACTATGAATAAGTAACTTTTAAAAAGTAGAAAAAAACTATTTTCTTTCTTGAGGGAAATTTGATTTTCTATGCACTCAACACTGTTCTTGCTACTCGTGACTACGTTTTGCCCATTTTGGCCACTTTTCACTCCTATATTTTCGGCTTTTGGGGGAAAAAATAGTTACTTTCATACTATTTTCCAAGTTTTCTCTCAACTTTCAACCCTTTACAGTTACACCAATTTTTGCTGCTCTTTTGGTCATTTTTGCCTCCTTAAACATTTTTTTTGGGCTGATTCTTGCTTGTTTTGCAATTTTAGACCACTTAGTTTGTTTTTCTTGCAAAGGCAGTTTCCAACAGTTTGGCCCTTTGGATGAGTAACACTGGTTTAGAGTATAAAACTGCAACTTCAAAAAAAATGCATCTAGGATTACTATTATAATATTGCAGCAGGTTATATATTGCAATTTAATAAGAAACAAGGTGTTGAGTATGAAAGTAGATTGCGAGTCAAAACATTTATGTTCCTCACATTTGAGTCCAAAATTGTAATAGTTTTTGTCATTTGCAACGCTATGTTAAATCTCACTTTAAGTTTCTTTTACAGTTTTTTAACATGATGCTCAAGTTTAAACTGGAAAAAGTAAATTAGTCAAGATACTCCCACTGAGCTGGGGAAAGTTGAGCCAAATGACAACTTTTTTTTTTTTTTACATGGATACAATCTGAGCATTTCTACTGACAAGAACATCCTGAAATAAAGGTAAAAGTTTTTGTTTTACTCCTGCATCACTTTCCTTTGCCTAGATGACAGCAGATGTAAAAAATAAAAATAGCTCAATTTATTCCACTATGTGTTTTAACAGCTTCATTTTTGAAGGTGAATTGAAGCTGATTTCAGAGAAGATATGCATGACTGGGCACTAAGGTTGATTTGTGGAAACTGATCACCTGTGAGGTAACAGTGGCCTGAAGAGTCTGAGGTCAAAGCACAAACAAAAGCACGATTTAAATTCAGGAATTTTACTCACAGTTTCTGTGAAACTTGTGTGGAAAGTCCTCTTTTCTATTCTCATGTCTGAGCCATGTTTGGTTTCTACACAGGTGCATTAAAAATGTGATCAAAGGAACCGACCAATCAAATCACAGGAGCAGGAAAGTTCCGAGTGGAGTGTGATCATGTGACCAAAACCTCATCATCTAAATAACGATAATGAAAAATAAATATTAAGAAAGTTGGTGTTTTAGTCCCACGTTAATGTCCCTTTAATGATTTAAAAAAAAAAAAATCCGTAATTCTTTCCTCTTTCTTATTTTTTTTTGTTCACGTTATAAATCAACATACCTGAAGCAGGGGGCGGGGCTTACAGCTGCAAGCCTCTTATCAGGTGATGAGTTCCTAAAGATACACCCAATAAATACTTATTTAAGTTATTTGTTATGGATTAAAATGCATAAACATCAACATTAAGTGTACTAATCCTGCTCTATTGTATTTAACTGCCCTGCAAATCAATCATCTTTTCATTGATAAACTTTTTTTATTTATTTATTTATTTATTTATTTTTTTAGCTTCAACAACGCTGAGGTTTGAATGATGGATCTAGAAGTAAATTAAAAAGATGAACAGGAATTTCTAAGATGAGCCATATTAAAGGGTATTGAGTTTTGGTGTTTTGCTGCCATCTGCTGGCCATTTCAGTGACTGACTGATGAGTTTTTGTTTTAATATAGAATAATAACAACAATAATAAGTCACTGTAATAGGATTTTGCGTCACTGGAATTTCTGGTGCACATTGAAATAGAAAATTAAACTGAAATAAATTAAAGTCTAATTTATCCACTAATTAGTGTCAAGTTGAAAAAAAAATCTCACGGTTCTTTATTCACTTTTTTCTTTTTCTTTTCAGAATTTTAAGGGTATAAAATGGAAGCAGGTGAGTCTTTTCGTGCGTTTTATTATGTTCTTGAGCCAACAAAAACAGAATAAAAGACTCAATATTGACATTTTTAAAAATAAATTGAGTTCCTCGCAGCCACCGTAGAATCCAGAGCGTGCAGGGGTCGAGCCGGATAAAAGGAAGTGTATCCTTCAAAATAAAACAAGATTAATCATACATTTGCTTTTGTGATATGGTATAGTAGAAATTAATTAAATAAAAGTATACCTCTTTTTGTGTAGAAAAAAGGAGAAATTCGGATTTTTTTTGCCAGAGGTTTTTTGACATTTGTTGACATATTATCACAGAGGTTTAAGTTTAAGTGTAGGTAGGATGTTGTTTAGATATTAAATATGTTCAATGGCGGCAAGATGCTGAAGAATTTTTAAAACACACAGTTAAACAAGAATCGTCATAATAATGTCAACAACAACAATAATAACAATAATAATTACAATAATGATAATAATAATAATTAATTCTGTGAACGGTTGAAATTTAAGCTAAAAAGTCAAAACTTTGAGATTTAAAAGTCAAAATTTTGAGATAAATGCTCAAAAGTATGGGGCAAAAGTTGAAATTTTACTTTTAATCTTATAATTCTTGACTTTTTATGTGCAAAAAAAGGAGAGAAATCTCATCAAGGCATGTTTTTTTCATTTTGATAGTTTTAACTGGCAGAAATTGGCTTCAATACAGTATTTATGTTACCATGATACAAAATTTTTCACTTTAAATAGAACAGGAGTAATTTAAACAAATGTTTGGTTTATGAAGCTACTTTCTCCTATTTGGTTTTTCAAAATATGGTCACCCTAATATTAAACTAAACAAGCACATAGACTGCTGCCATGTTACTATTGTTAGAATCTTCCCAGTTCTTTAGACGATCACCTCCCAAGAATCACGTAAAGAAGAACAGTTCCTCAGCATTTATTCAGGTCACAGATAAAGGTTACAGAGCTGGTCTCTCCCCAAAGAGTGAGCCCCGATATCCGGGGATGTTGGACATTTGTAACATTCATTGCCTACGCCTATACAGAGGTTGAGTTACCTAAACACCCGTATATTATTGGCCATCAACTATGACTGACACGGCTGTCTCAACCATTGACTGTATATAGAATTATACAGTTATTATAGTCATAATATTACAGTAATTATACAGTCTATGGTCTCAACCCACAGCTGGCGTCAGACTTTAGAGAGATGTGCTATCAAAGTGTGTGAGTGTTGGTAGAGCATGTAACTAGGTGAAGGTTCTGACAGGTCATATCATCCTTGAGGATGATAAAGATGTCTAACAGACTGTGTAACACTGAACAAAATACCGAGCAATCTGTCTACAATTCATATCAACCTTGTGAATAATTAAGATGCCTAACATGCAGTGTAAGACTAAGTAAAATGCTCAGCTGAACTTGCAAGGTCTATCTAAGAGAATATAAACCAAAGAATAATACAACGCTATTTATCTATTTATTTATCTATTTACCTCCCTATTTATTCATTCACTTACGAGTTTATTTTAATTATTTATGTTTTTATTTATTTACTCAATTATTTTCAATGAGTTGAGCGCTCCAGTTATCATTTCCACTCTAATTTTTAGGCTGTTTTATCCTTTTATTACCTTATTTATTCACCACTATATTTCATTGTATTGTTCCTGTTTGCTCTTTTACTACTTCTCACCTCTGGTCCTCATGGTCTCATCATAGGGTCTTGCACTGCCTGGGTTCTCTTCTCTTTTAATTCTGACTGGTCTGTATTATTAGTAATTTTTATTGTTGCTCGCTATTTGATTCACTGCTTGTTTGTTTGTTGACTTTGTCCTTGCTGTAAAGCACTTTCTGAACTGTTGTTTTTAAAGGTGCTCTATAAATAAAGTTATTATTATTATTATTATTATTATTATTATTATTATTATTATTATTATTATTATTATTACTTAGAAATTGACTGCCTGTCTATTTTTCTCGATCCCCCTGCTATTTATTTTGTTTAACTCACATGTTTATTTCATTCAGATATTTCAGATATTGAGCTTTCATAGGATGAGGCTCTTATTTTGAAAGGTGTAACCGGAAGCGCCGTGGACTGTCGCTGTTGTTGTGGAGAGAAGCGGCTCCTGTTAGCGCCGTTAGCCCCGTTAGCTCCTGTTTGTGTGTTTAAAGACAGTTTATCGTGGTTTTCTGGTTCTTGTTCAGTCTCAGTCATGGCGTATCAGTTATACAGAAACACCACTCTGGGAAACAGCCTTCAGGAGAGTCTGGATGAGCTCATACAGGTACATTTAACCTCAAACATGACGGAGCTCCTTCACATTAGCACCGTGCTAACAGTAGTTTTAATGCTCGGTTTGATTTTTAACTCCAGCTCTGATTTCATCCTTTCTCCACTTAATCTTCTTTATTTTCTTCAACTTTATTTAGATTATCTTATCAGAAGAAGCTGATATAAGTGAAGTTTCGCTGCCCAGCAGGTTATTGTTTGACGTGACTTCTGTTAATTGTATTAAACCGTGAAATCAGCTTTAACATGAGTTGCCAGGTTTGTTAAATCATCCCTTAAATTATTTCTTTACTATGAGACAGATGTGACAGTTGTTGTTTAAAAAGTTCTTTGAAAGTGGATAAAAAACATATTTCTGAGAGAAGAATTATGTTTTCTAACAGATTTCAGTAGTTGACCAACATTTCAAAGTTTTTAGGTTCATTATTTTTTAGTATTTTTAATTTGAGCACCCAAAAATGTCAGGTGGCGCAACCAATTATATGAAAATATATTTATATGTTCCTGTTATTTTTTCTGTGTGAAATTATTGGCAAGTATCTCTCAAGTGTCTGTAGTGACTCATACATTTTCATTTTGTGTGTTTCATTTCTTTTATTTGTGAATAAGATAAATAATTTGATGTTAAAATAACATTTCACATTATTACATT
>RPOG01002378.1:0-95717 GCA_008086565.1 Thalassoma bifasciatum
CTGTGAACACCGACATAGAGTGTGCATTTGATAGTTTTACATACTTACACTAACACTGTATGACTTTAAAAATAGATGATTGTTATTTAAGTCCCATTGTAACAGAGCAATACTTTCTCTCTTCTATGCAGGATCTGGATGCTGCTCTGCCCATTATAGAGAAATATAAAGACCACCTTATTGCCATTGGGGAGGTAATGGTTCACTTTCTTCAATATGACTCCAATTATTGACAGTTTGACATTCTTGGTTTCTTTTTCTTGCATGTTAAGAGCTGAATCTTTCATTTGCTATTTCAGGTTGGTTTGGATTTTACACCCAGATATGTAAACAATGACTCTGATAAAGAGAATCAAAGGCAGGTGCTCATTCGTCAGGCACAGATAGCCAAAGAGCTGGATCTTCCTCTGTGAGTCATCCTGTCACAATTATTAAAAATTATGCATCACTTCAAAGGCCTTTAAAGATAACGGTTAAAAAAAAATGTAATTGGCTTTTTTTTAACACACAACACTACTCTGTAGTTTTGGAAATCAGGCTCCAACAAGGCTACATAACTAATGGAAATGAATACTCCATTAATATTTATGTGAAATTGGTGCTTTTTCCTCAGAAATGTTCATTCCCGCTCGGCAGGAAGACCCACAATCCACCTCCTGAAAGAGCAAGGTACAGTTCAGATTCTGTGTTTGTCTGGAGATAAAACTGTTTGATAAGAAACTGAAATGTTTCCAAACTGCCACCAGGTGTCAAGAAAGCCCTGCTGCATGCTTTTGATGGGAAACCATCAGTGGCCATGGAAGGAGTGAAAGCTGGGTACTTCTTTTCTATCCCACCATCCATAATACGGAGTGAACAGGTACGGCAGAGCGCCAGATCGTAGTACAGAAACACTGCATCAAAGCCTTAGTGTCATACAAACAATCATACATATGCCTAAGTCATGTAATTCATTTTTGTTTTCAAAATCTTGTCCTGAGATTGTAACAGCACACGTTCACTTACTTTTTGTGGGTTTATTTTAACACGTGGTGTATTAATGATTGATGATACTGCTGTGTGTATTTTCTCCCAAGAAGCAGAAGCTTGTGAAACAGCTGCCGTTAGAAAACATCTGTCTGGAAACTGACTCACCTGCTCTTGGTCCAGAAAAGCAAGTAAGATATTTTTTCCAACATGAATCTAATGTGAATACTCTGTCATGTACAGTTTGGTTTTCAATGTGTGAGCATGGAAAGAAAGTCAAAGAGGGATCATATACTTAATTGTGTCCAAATACCTGTCAATAAAGCTCATTTTGTCTTCTGATTTGAAAAGCATGTATACTTCTTAGAACTTTTAGTATACTATACTTCTAAAGGATACACAACTTTATATCATGTCCTCTTGGGACTTAAATTTGCTATATGTCTGTGCTGAAAAGCTCATTTTATGTATTCACACTATCCTTCCCACTTTGTTTCCTGAGTGCAGGTGAGAAATGAGCCCAAAAACATCTGCATCTCTGCTGAGTACATCAGCAAGATTAAAGGAGTGTCCCTGCAGACAGTGATGGAGGTGACAACACAGAATGCTCTCCGACTCTTTCCAAAGATGAAGTCTGCCATCAGACCCTAAGAAAGATCTCAACAGTCATGTACATTTACAGGTGAAATACAGGAGCCTAACTCAACTTTGGTATTAAATCAGAAGTGTTGTGTTAACTATTTATCCGTGCTTCAAAGATGTTTATGTTTATTCATTTTGAAATAAAGGAAGAGATAACTTTCCAAACAACTTGTGTACTTCTCATATAAGTGATAAATCTTAAACAACTAGTGTTACAAAAACACATCATGTAACACACCAACAGGTGACATCGACCACAGTCCTCACTCTGTCTGTCATGTTAAAATGATAAACAATAACAGACATTTTCTATGACTCAACAGACCTGTGAAGGGTCAATTACAGTTTTTCTCAACTGTTCACACACGCTTTCTGGTACTTGAAACAAAATGATCACAACATGTAACTTATGCACCAAGCCCCTGAACCAATTCTGCTAAACTTCAAGCACAAGTCCTGCTTTACACCATAGACATGCTTTACACTCAAATCACAGTTTGAAAGCACTTTTTCAAAACATCTTACACAATTTACACAACAACAATTAACTCTACATTTGGCATATTTGTTTTAAGGAAAATCTCATTTTCACAAGGAACACTTTGTCACTCAAAATTTTAAAATAGTCGTAGCCTACCATGCACACTAATCACATGGGCTAATGCTTGTCACGCAGTTTTATAGTATTTTAGTATTAGCAATGAGAGCTTTGGCACATAAGGGAAACAGGTGATGTTTTCTGATATTTTTCGGTCCTGTTGAGGATTTATTTTTGCCTTCAGATGGAAAGCGTATGACTGAAATCCACCAACATGTATACCCCTTCTCCAAGCTATGGGGCTACATATTTGCCACACTAGGTAATATTTCCCCTGCTGCTTGGTATGGGAGACATTGCTTGTGATGTGACCAGACTACAACAGAAAAGAGGATACAGCTTATGTATATACTGTAACTGTATACAGTGAGTTCTTCTGCTGTTTTTGTTGTATACTAGCTATATGTATATATGCAACCGTGTTGGTTGGGTCGTTCACTGTGTACGTTACTATTGTGGGAAAACAATAATAGCTATGTGTATTTTTCGTATTTGTGTGAGTATAAAAATATTCTAAAAAATGTCAGTATGAGCATGCGCGAACCAACCGCCAAACAAATTCGAGGACCATTGACGCACCCACGACGCTCAGCCAATCAGATGTGATGGAACGCCGCTCACCCGGGCAAGTCAAGTTTTATACAGTCTATGGCGAGTCTGCGTCATAAATCTCGCGCTCCTTTTGTAAACGCATGCGCAGTCTGGTCATGTTATTGTTTTGAAAGTGGAAAAGAAGCATGGCTACATTTCTGCCGCCCTCGTGTCTCTGTGGTAAATAAAACAAAAATAGAGGAACTTAACCTAACAGAGTAGATATGAAAATCCTGAAATTATTCTCCAGGCTCTGCTTTATACTGTTTTTGTACAAGAGTCTTGAAAGAAGTAATTATGGTTTTGAAATGTTGATGAAAAGTTACACTTGTGTTGTTTAACGTGATCCAGCGTTAAGGGGCTTAACATGATAATTTAACAATATAGAAATGAAGACGAATTTAGTAGATGAAATTGCTCGTGGCTGTGTAATGACCAAAGACTGTGTATGACGTGTTTGTATGTATGTAATGTTTCTGGGCCTTTTAAAGTTTTCATCTTGTTTCAAAAATGTATCCAGAACAACAGAGGGAGGCTCCTCTGTAGGTAAGATTCAAGGTGAAAGGGTCATAAATACTTCCAGCTTGTGTTTTATTTGTTATGACATCATACATTAACTTGAAGTGGAAGATGTAAAAAAAAAAAAAAAAATTACCTTCCGTTTTATGATTTGTATTTGAGTCTTAGTTGCTTTTTTGCAATATGAATAAAAGTCAATTACCTTTTTAAATAGTTGTCACATGAACAGATCTTAACTCTCTCTTAGTAGCCAGAGATCTTGCGAGATGCACAACAGGTATTTTGCTTGCTTACTTGTTTGCCCCATGTGTTCTGACAAAGTCTGCCATTGTCAATGATGCAAATCAGTCACACTTATAAAGTTGTGGCTCTGACAGGTGTGTCTCACAGGGCTCCATAGTTCAGGGGTCAGAGGTTTCCCTGGGGCCTAAAAACTTTTCTGGATATTATTTTGAAGGTCATCAACTCAAAAAGTCTACATCAACCTACGAGCTTTGAACCTGAAGTAGTAGGTCACATTTGACTTGTAGGAGGAGATTCCAGGTGTGATGTTAAATAAGTACATAAAGAAGAAGAAGATAATGACACTCGCTGTTGATTCCTTTTTTTTGGGGG
Source organism: Thalassoma bifasciatum (assembly GCA_008086565.1). Classification (NCBI taxonomy): domain Eukaryota; kingdom Metazoa; phylum Chordata; class Actinopteri; order Labriformes; family Labridae; genus Thalassoma; species Thalassoma bifasciatum. The sequence continues at coordinate 3,932 of RPOG01002378.1, forward strand.
GGGGGTGGTCTAAAGACTATAGTCTTTCCCAACAATAAAGTCAGTAATAAGTGTGCCTTTATATAACACATTTTACTCTCAAAGTGATGATTTACATGATGTTTGGTGAAATGAGCTCATGTGATTGCAGTGTTTTTCCTCGTCAGACTTTCTTTGTTACCTGAAGACCTCATTAATTCTGGGAGTGACTTCAGAGACATAGGACAGGTAGTTGTAGTTATAAAGGTGTGGCTCTGACAGGTGTGTATCACAGGGCTCCATAGCTCAGAGGTTAGAGCACTGGTCTTGTAAACCAGGGGTCGCGAGTTCAATTCTCGCTGGGGCCTAAAATTCTTTTCTGAGCCTTGTTCCGAAGGTCAAAGGTCATGAACTCATCCTTTGAGCCAACCTTGAACCTGAAATACTGGACCTTGTCTGGCTGGTAGGAGGAGATACATTGACTGGTTGTGACGTGAGATGTAAAAGTCAGGCAGAGTTTTGCTCAAAGTGGGTTGTTTGTGGTGAAGCAATGGCAGCATCCCATTTATTTGGAGTGGTACAAACCTAAAGGAAGCTTTTCACTGAAAAGTTTGGTGTTACAGGTAACTGTCTGTAGAGGCTTTGCAAGCAACTTAGAAATCACAGTTTATCTTTGTATTATTACCTTTGAAAAATCTGTGTAAGAAGTTTTTTTCCACTCACAATTGGATACCCTTATCTAAACTATATGGATCTTATTATGTTATCTCCATTACATTTAATTCTAAATTGATCATGGCTTCATCAGCATTTATATGAAAATGTCTTTATTATTTTTCCTGCAAAAGTGTAGAGACGTGAGCAGAGTGTATCTGTGTGATATTTACTGCTAAAAAATGTATTTATTGGTGAAAATACCTTCAGAAAGCTTCTTTTCCCAAGAAAGTAGGGAAAGAAGCAGGTGCTCATTAAGTGATAGAGGAAGAGCTGATATTTTAACAGTCTTCACAATGTCAGTAAATAATGAATGCTGTCCTTCTGGTTTGCTTTTAATTCAATAAAATTAAACATCAAAACTGTTTCTGTTCATGTGTATTTTTTATCCACCTTGAGTGCACTGTAATCGGAAACCCATGGAAATAAATCACTATTATCCCTTTTCCTGTAGCGTTGCACAAAATGTAACACAATATTGTCATCTTTTGTTAAAAGACTCAAATACTGAAATGCTATCATTAACATGCATCTTTCATGGGGGACACAATGCTCAGTTTGCATCTTGCACTGCCTTCAGTTACGTTTTTCTTTTGTAGATTTTTTGTATATTTTATTATGTTTTTATAACTTCTTTTTTGTTATTTTATTGCTTGCATTATAATTACAAATCCTTTCATTTTACAGAAAAGCAATTCTTTTCGGTATGCTTGGCAAAAAACAGTTTTGATCTTATAAGTGGAACAGTTAATATGAATGATTTATGATACAAAAAATATAACTTTAACCTGAGTAAGACGTAATTTTATAACTTCACAAGTCTTATGATTTAATATCTTAAAACATTTTAGTCAGACAAAGTCAACTAACTTTTGGCTTTGCTGTTTTAATCCCCCTTATTTATTCACTATTTTATCTCACTCATGTCGTTATTATGCTTTTACTGTTTGCCTACTCCATCTTACCTCTGGTCCTCATGGTTTCAGCTTCATGGTTCTCCTCTCCCTCTGTTTGTGTGATTGTTATATATTGTTCACTCTAGGGTTGTTCCCTTGTCTCTGTCTTTTATTTATTGTTTGTTAAATATGTTGTGGGTCTCTACTATTAAACTCTTTTGTAAAATAATGCTTTTAGAGGTGCGATATAAATGAAGTTATTTTTGTAATTATAAAACACGAATCCTTCACATGTTTAACTTCCCCTGTGCCCAGGGTGGGATTCGAAGTGACTGTGAAATGTACATGCATATATATATTTCTCTTTTTCATAAGTGCAACAAGGAGCCCGTTGACTCTTCTTGTTTTTTAAATTTTATTTATTTTTATTATTATCATTTAAATACATTTTTAAAGAGCACCATCCCTGTTCTTTCGACCAGGGGATAAAATTCCCTCACATGTAGGTAGAGTTGGTGGAGTTCCCATAGAAACGCTTGAATCTGGCTTTCCAAACACAGTGGAGGTTTGTTATCTTACGACGTGCTCTGATTGGCTGCGTGAGCTGTCAGTCTAAAATCGTCGACAGGAAGCAGTCATCTGGTTGGTCGGTGATACATCAGCTCTGATTGATGAACAGGATTCGAGGTGGTTGAATTTAAAGCGAGACAGACGCCATTGGTTGAAGGGTGTGAATGTCTTGATCTGATTGGTCCATACATTCAAGAAATCGCAATAAGGGCGGGGTTAAGTCTGCTTGGCGGCCATACTCAATATTATGTGTTGACAGTTGGAAGCTTAAAGATTTTATTTTAGACAACTTTAGCTCAACGTGCTGCGTGTTGTGGTTTATAGTGAACTTAGGACGTGAGTCCTAAACTTTCTGTCGTAGATTTTAAACCAAGAGATGGATGAGGATGAACGGCGGAGGAAGGTAGAAGCAGGGAGAGCGAAGGTAAGAAGCACGTTAATACTGATGCTAACGGTTAGCTGATGCTGCTGCTAACAGGGTCATCCTTTTGTCACAGCTCTGTTCTTAAACACTGAGCACTAAACTTGACTCATAATTAAAGTTCTATGTTATTGAGGCTCAGACTGATCTGAAACTGAAAACAGTGTTAGTTTGACCTGTTATCTGCGCCTTTGTCGCGGGTAAATCAGTTGCTTAGCTGCACAGAGCGAAACATAACTGCCATTATTATTATGAGGAGATGAGTCAGGAAATGAATAAATTCCTCCACTTAAGTTTAGATAGAAGCAGATACAAGCATAAAAAAGATAAGTGAGCTTCCTAACCAACATTTGTTTGCTCTTTTACACGTGTCCTGGAGTGATTTTCCAACAGTATGAAAGCTTGTTGCAGGTGCATCCTATGTTTCGACATCGTTTTCTCTCTGTAGGTGGATAAACTTTGTATTTTGTTTTTGCAACTCATTAAAACAAGAATATTGAAAAACAAATCTTAAAAGCTCAAGTAAGAAGAAGAAAATAATTTCATATTGCTCCTCTCATACATTTAAACATGCAGCCTGAAGTGCTGTACAGAACAAATGGTAACATGACATATGATCAACTTTAATGATCCCCAGGGAAGATGTTTTGTTGGAGTACATAATAAGAGAGAGTTAAAACAAAAAAAAAATGTCCATAAGAAAACCCTAAATTTAATAGAATACAAATCAAGTATCTAGGTATAAATACGAAGAGTATAGTGGCGTTAAAACATTTTTAGTGTCAAAGACAAAACCAATTTTAGAAAATAGTTCCTAAAGTATCGAGATGAATAAATGCATATTGTTAAAAATTATTGCTTATATTTAATTCCTAAAAAATAAACTTTTGCACATAAACCTATTTAACTGTAAAATATTGCAAATCAATGAAGAATAATGATATTGCTCCAGGTACTTGACAATATTTGTATGCGACAATGGCAATTTGTAAGGAGGGTCCTTGAAAAAAACTTAAAGATAAAGTCACAACAACAATATCTTTTGAATACTATTAAGTCAAGTAAATTTTGGGTTCAACATTAACAGTTGTCTGAATGCCTGGAGCAAATTAAAAAAACAGACAGTCAAGCAAAACTTGAAAGGACCTGCCCAACTAGGCAAGCCCAATTCTGAGGTTTACTATTTATCAATTTTATATTTTTCCTCTCTTTTTTCGGCTACTACTGAGCCCCCAAGTAGCCAGACACAGTGTGTTGCTGAAGATGTGAAATTTACAAAACTAACAAGTTTGAATTTCACTGGAAAGAAAACCTGGTGCAGTTTTCACATTGCACTGATCTGTACAAAGGTGAATATTGTAATTGTAATTTGTAATGTAATTTTCAATAGGCTAAGGAATACTTAATAAATACAGTTTTCATTAGAAAAAAATGTTGTCCATTGCTTTTCAAAGTCAACAGGTAATGAATTTTAGTTCACAGAATGTTGTGAGCGAAATGCATGCACTTGACAGCTGGAAAAGATTTAGATTAGGAAAGTAGATTTGGGTAACACATGCGCTGAGGGGCAAAACCTTTATGTCAAACTCCGAAACTAAAGAATAACATGAAATAAGTTCAAATGAAAAAATTTAAACAACAGGAAATTAGATAAGAGCTCTACAATTTTCTGACTATCGTGGTGCTATAAAAATACTTTGAATTCTCTGACACACTTTTGCTAACTAAACTTTAAATGCTGATATTTTTATAAATAATAATAATAATAATATTAATATTATTCAACTCTTATTTGGAATCCCAAAGATTAATTTTAGACATTGGCCACTACCATCAATCTTATTTGAATCAACACACAGCAGTCTAAACGGATTCATAAGATAAGATAATTTGCCAAATGCCCCACAATGGGGGAGATTACAGAATTACAGCAGGAATAAAAGTGTACATTGCATACAAAAAAACATATAAAGATAGAAAATTACAATTATTTAAATCATTTAATAATCTTTCCCAGTCTATAAATATTCTGAACATGTTGTTTCTTAAAAGGGAAAGAGCAGCAGTTTGTAACTCAATATGAAGCTCTTTACTTCTGGACCAATAATCAACAATGACCACCCTTTGCTGACCTCAGGCATCATTGTCTGAAAGCTGGATCTCTAACCAGGTCACCTGTGTGTGGGACCTTATTATATCACTGCTCTTAGATATTGTTGAAACATGAACATTCACTTCTAAACCCTGATGTTCCTTGTGACAGAAATCCTCCAACATGCCACGAAACAAACCTGTAAGTACAGAAACGGGTTTGTGGGAGAAAAATCTGGCTCTTCTGGGTTCTGTGGACTCTCCTTTCTCTTCTTCAGTCTTATATTTTTTGGCGTCCTCTGCTGTTCTACACTATGATGTGATTGTTGGTCACTTAATACGATGTAATCACACTTCTTCTGAAAAGATTCAGTATTGTCATGCTTTCCTCACACTGTCATGATGTTCACCGACCATCAGGTGGTGCACTGAGCCTGTTAGATCCATTGCACAATCTTGCATGAACAGCGTTGCTATGGTAACGTGGTGCTGTCAGCCGCCTTTACTGTGTGCAATGCATCAGAAAGCTGCACATGTGAATAAGAGAAGACCTTGTAGAGAAACACTGAACACAGTAAAGATGATGAGGTTTGCTGATAGTTGTGCTTACATGTAGGAGAGGGTCTGTGACATCTGATGTGGTCAGATTCGGCTTAAACTGGGGTGTTAGTCAGAGCATCAGTGGTGCAGAAACAGCCTTGAGCGAAACAAAGCTCATCTGGTTAATGTGTATCTGTGAGATGTTGTGACAGGCAGAGGCGGAAAACAGGGTGACGGAGGGACATGGAGTTCAGGGTGGAGTTCAGCGTCGATACCAGCGTGAGAGCAGTGTGAGGTGGGGGGAGACTGAAGCGTCGTGTGTGATTGTGAAAAGCTACACATGCACTCAGGCACATGTGTCTGATTCATCAAATGAAGCAACAGGTCGCACTCCCATGGCCATGAGATGGAGCAGGAGCGAGCGAGCCCACTCAGAGCTCTGTCTCCTCCTCTCCATGTTAACTCATCTCCCAGTCTCCACCCCTCTTCTCCTAGTCTAGACACATGCCATCCACTCTCCAGTGTTTGTGGATTTCACTGCACTCTGCGCCGGCTGTGACTGGGAGTTTAAGGATAAAACGGGTTGGCTCGGTGCGCTGCTCCCTTCAGTCTGAGAGATCATCTTGTGGACGTCCAGAGCTTCAGGAGGAGCTGACAGATGTGACCAGCAGTGGGAGCGGGGAGAGGAAGACGGCGGTTGAGAGTCAGTTATTGATGTAGAGCTTTATGAGAGTCTGTCACAATGTCAGCTGCTGTAATCTGATTTTAAGCTGCTTAAAGAAGAGAGACCGGCACAGAGAGAGAGAGAGAGGCGGATATTGAAAATCCAGGTTTGCAGAGAAAAAGCACGAGTTGGATTTGAACAAAATGCTCCCTCTGGAATTCTAAATATCTTTTTGCTTTATTGGAGATTACATTTTTCTACGTGTATGCACTTTTCACTTTCTGATTTTTTAATTCTTTGACCCTTTTGTGATCACATGAAGCGACTTTAACCCTTTCTGGCTCTGGCTGACGACTGGAAAGTTTCTGAGTCGGATGCTCTTCTCTTTCGCCTTGTGCTGATGAGAAGTTGTCCAATATGTGTCACCAAAATCTGCACTTCTCATGGGTTCAACAGCTCTCTGGGGATTTGAGAATATTTAGCATCACCTCGTTTTAACCTTCTCAGGCGGTCGGTGGTGTATTCTGGGTCTGACTGAGCTCTTCTTGCACAACTCTGACTCATCAGAATGACAGCTGATAATCTGGGCTGATCAATGCTCATGATTTTACTCTGTTTTCACTCTGTGTCATTGTTTCTACTCTGAGGAGAATCTGGACTCTTCCTCTTTCTCACCCCTGACCCCTGAGCGCCGCCATGCTCTTGGTGTGGTGGTGCTCAGTGGTGCTGACTTATGTGTCCATCTACCTCTCACTGTCATTCCTGCGCAGCTTGCTAGCTACAGACAGAAGCGGGCGAAAGGCGACGGTGCGGGGGCGCCGAAAAAGACGCCGAAGAGGAAGGGCCAGAATGACGCGCAGAATGACGGCGCAACGCAAGACCGTCACGTAGAGCCGGCGCTGCCTTCAGCTGGTGACACGGCGCTGAACAACCATGAGGTACATTTAAAACATCTGATATTTGCATCATGTTTTCACTGAATTGCATGTCATTACTGCAGTTTATTCTCTAACAAGTGGTCTGTGCCACATACATTAGAGAAATGGGTCACTAACCATCATGTTGCCTGCAGGGCGGGCTGTCACAGCAGCCTGGGCAGGATTTACTGTGACACTGTTTACCAGCCTTTCCAAATAGAAAGTTCATCTACAACCTGAAATGCTAATATTTGTAGCACTGGCCCCTCCCTCACTTTGTTACCACCCAAAGCTTGAATGGGCTTTGTGTAGGGATTGGAATTTTAGTGACGTCAAGCGTTCAGATTTTAGAACAAGCCCATCCATTAAGAAAACATCACATCACAATTCAGTTCAACAATGATTCAATTTGGATCATGACCTGTAGTTGCTGATACGATTCAAAAACGATATGGGTTCATTCAGAACGATCCAATCCGAAACAATTCAGGGACTTGAAATCAATCCAGTAACTTTTTGGCCAAAAATTCACCCAGTATGACTGTGAGATAGACACCTGTGTACTGGACAGTGCAGGTGAGGTTTCTTGAATAGAAAAATGGATAGAAACAAGTAAGTCAACAACAGTTAATGGAAAATGCATTCACATTTTATTTGAATGAAGTGAAACTAAAACTTCAGGTTGAATTAACAAGAGATTATCGTTCAGTTCTCATTTTCAATATTAAATAAATGTCTATGCAAGTAGAGTAAAAGCAACCACCATTTCAACAGTAGGTTTACTTGCTACCTTTGTTTTTGTTTTTCAATATAAAAGTTACACAGTATTATTTCAAGGCACCTTACAAGGTGGTGGGAGAGATTTATTGTGTTGCTGTGGTATTTTACTTGACTTTTGCCATCGATTTATATTCCTTTAGCTCGTGCTCTATCACTCTCCTGTTTAGCTTTTGATCCCCTTTCCCTTTTCTGTCAGAGAGTTCAGCTCCTGCTTCCACTATAACTACTCCTAAAATGAATCACAGAAATTGTTTTCAGCAGAGAAAAACACAGATTCAGTTGATGTGGTGGTGTCATAGAGACTCTGTGGTTCCGTAAATCAATTTGGTCCTTCTTGACTTGGCCGAGAAGCTAATAGAATTTTGGCCTTTTTTTGATTTAAACTTTCCAAGCACTGATAATCTCATTTTAAGTTATAGATTATGATCAGGCATATATCTAGAGATGGAACTTTTTTAAGATCACTTAGAAAGTCCTGACTGTCCCTTTAATAGACAGAATGGAGGTTTTATGGGGATCATTGTACACTTGTTTTAACATATTTCACATACATGTATTAACATTTCATATCCCATTTCTACTATTTCTGTTCTGTGAAATGCTTCTAATGTATACACACTGCACCTTTAAATGTCTTAGGAAGCCCAAAAGTTGGAGAAATCAAAGGTTGAGAAGAGCCACCGTCAGAAGGATCAGGCCCCCGTCCCTGAGCACAGCCCCTCCCCTGTGGAAGACTTTCAAGAGGAGCTGGCCACACTCACCGGGAAGGAGCAGCTGAAGGTACACAGTCGTTTTTTTTATACAACACTTTGACCTAAGTGAGTAAAATACTGTTTAAAGGCTCCAATGAGCTGAGATGACAAGTCAGAGAGGGGATTAAATTGTGAAAGCAAACGTAGCATTAAAATCTCTGCTTCTGAATTCACCAAGTCTGAAACTAGTCAGGTTGTGTTTCCTACTCATAAGACACAGTCTTGTTTTGGTTAGTCTGTGTATTTAATCTGGGGGTGTTAGAAGTTGTGTGTCTGTCATCACCCCATGAGAAATGTACGTCTGTGTTTCTGCACGACTTCACTGATTTGAGGATACAGCACATTTCTAGCTGGCGACTTAATTAATGAAATTACATTTAGATTAAGGCTTGATGGAGTCAAATGTATTTGTTCAGTAATGTTTTGCCATGATTAAACCTACTTTGACCCTTTTTTTGTTTTTGTGACAATAAGATGTAGATATGTGATTTATGACATATGATCTATAATATATAGTGATGGACCATTGTTTGTGAAGAATCTATATTTGCCTCACTCTCTGTCTAACTAAATCCAGGCACTGCAGATATTCTGTGGGTACATTCTCTCACTGCCTACACTCATATTTCTCATTTTCACTGATGATGTTAAACCTACATGTCATGTGTCAGAGGCAAAACCACATCCAGTCTTGACTTTTGAAGTCAAGAATGACGATGTAGCAACTACTTATATCCAATACTGTTGTAGTTAGCTCTGTTTTGTCCAAGTTGTTCAAAATTAGTGAGACATTTTGAAGTTTTGACGATTCTCAGAAGTAATATGATTGCAGTTATATTTCCCAATATTGTAATTGCCATTTATTGTGCCATTATATTTTGGCTCCCCATCTTATGTGTTGTTGATATCAATATCTTTAGTTGAGGGATTCACACTTTTTCCCCATTCCAGCTTTGAATAAAGAAAGCATACAGAGGAGGAAAAAGACTTTTGAAATAGACCCTCAAAAGGAAACTTTGATCCAGATACAGGTACAACTAAAAAAAATAGAAAATCATGATACAAGTTAAATATTTTGGTCACTTATTTCAGTAAGTGAAACCCAGATATTGTATAGATACATTATACATAGAGTGAATTGTTTCAAACCTTTATTTCTTGAAATGTTGATGAAAAGTTTTGCAGCTTTTCTGACTATTTTTGAAGTTTTCTCCCAATTTTCTCCCATTTTTGCTGCTTTCAGACCATTTTTGCCACCTTGGACTTAGTTTTATTGCTACTTCTTGCGTTTTTGCCACTTTTCACTACTTAGATATTTGCTCTTGCTAAGATCACTTTCAACAATTTGGCTGTTTGGTTGAGCAGAGTTCAGGAATGCTGGTGTAGATCATAATTCGTAAATGTAGATCAATATCTTCTGCTTAAAAATTGTATCTGGTGTTTGCACTGGAATATTGCAGCAGACCATGTTGAGATTTAATCAAATGTAATGAATTGTCCAGCCCTAATATCCAGTCCTTGTATTGTGTCCATAGCACTTTCATTTGAAGCCAAAGATGGATGTTAGTTTGCTATCTATGAAATACATTTCACTTCAACTCTCTGAAATGTGCTCATTTTGGCAGGAAATCTGAATCTTTTGAAAACATTGACTTTGAGGTGCAAAATCGAGCCAAACCCTCAAAGCGTTTTTGAGGGTGGACAGTGTGCATTCATGGCCGTGCTTGTTTGTTGTGTAAGAAGTTGATCTAAACTTTTTTATACACTTGCAGAAGTTACAGCAGGCCGTGGAGAAGCGCAATGAGATCATTGCGAGGCTCAGCTCCAACCTGCAGGAGGCACTCGCCAGCAGAGACCAGGTCCAGCTGGAGGCTCAGTCATTGGCTGGACAGATGCAGGCGCTGCAGAGACAACTGCAGCAGGTAAGAGCTGCTGAGCGAAAAAAAGAAAAACCTCTCACTTCACCTTGAAACACTTGATATACTTAAATATTCTGCAAACTGTCTTTCATGCAGACGAGTGTGGAGTTTCTGCGCATCAAAAACCAAACAGGCGCTGAAGTTTCCTGCAATAATCTACAGCAGCTGCAGACGCAAGGATTCATCAACCACAAGGAGGCGCCGTCAGGGGATTCTGCAGGTGGAGACTTGGACAATGTTCTGCTCAACCTGGGGGCGGAGCTACAGGAAGAAAAACAGAAATGCCAACGCATATATTTGGACCTAGAAGAAGAGATTAAGAAACACCAACATGTGCTTTCTTTGCTGGAGAAGGAGAAGAGAGGCAGGGAGGAGGAGCGCCAGGAGAAGGAGGCGCAGCTCCAAGACCTCCAGACTCAGCTGAACTCTGTGCAAACCCAGTGCCTTGAGCTGCAGCAGCACAAAGCAGAGAAGGAGAAGCTGAACACAGAAGTGCTAGACCTGAGGAAAAAGCTCCTGCAGGAGGAGGAGGCGCAGAGGAGGATGAAGGAGGAGATGACCAGCTCTGCCCTTCATCTTCAGAGCCAGGAGGAGGAGATGCAGGGGCTCAGAGAGGAGGTGGAGAGAGTGAGGCAGCTGCTGGAGGAGAGGGAGAGGGAGAGGGAGGTGGTGTTTAGAGGAGATGAGGAAGGACAGAAAGGCTCCAAGAATCGGCAGAACCAGGTGAAGGCTGGTTTCAGCTGTGATGAACGGATTAGCGCTAATGAGGAAAATCAGGACGGAAAGTCTGTTTCATCTGGAGACATCATGATGGAGCGCTACTTATCAGCTCCTCACGCACACTCCCAATCTCCACTCATCAACGAGAGCTTTGAACACGGCGATCAGCTTGATGTGTCTGCAGAAAACAGGTCAGATAAAGTGCTCCAAAGCTCTGAGTTATGTTTCAATCTGCTTTTCTTTACTCATATCTGTGCATCTCTTCACAGTTTCGAGCTGAACAGTGACATTTTGGGAGATGAGCCCCTGTTATCGATCACAAACCGTTTCCAAGAAGAAAGCCTCCTCCCAAACAACTCCAGCCCGCGCAGTTCCCCCGGGATCCCCCTGTCTCAGTCTCTGTCCCCCTGGCTGCTCAGCTGCACCTCCAACAAGCTGGAGCTGGAGACCAGCGACCTGTCCCAGCAGCAGTTTGAGGAGACGGACCTGGAGAAGGAGCTGCTGAATCAGCAGTGCGGGGAGCTCCGGGAGGAGTTGGCCCTCAAGGACAGGGAGCTAAATGTGCTAAAGGAGGAAGTCATGAGGAGTGCTGAAGAGCTGGAGGAGGCCAGGAGCAGGTAATGGAGTTAATTAGCTTTCAATTTGTTTGCAAAACTCTTGAGGGAGTGATTCGCTGAGAGACTGCACGGCTTTTTCACCTGCAAAGTGTGTGCAAATAAGACTTCACAAAGCACCTGCAAAAGCTGAAATATGCAACAAAGTACGCAGAGGAAATGGCATCTTGATGTTCTTGTGTAGTTTGCAAATATAAACCATAATGCAGTTATTTGGAGCAAAATACAACAGCTCATTCACTTCTGGGTGAGCTGAAAAAAACCTATCTTAACATAAAGACTGCCTCAAATTACTGTTATTCTAATTACCAGGCAGGGCTGCACAATGTATCGTTTCAGTGCTATGTGATATGTGCATGCGCAATATTCATATCACAAGGTAAATATATTGTGATAAATTAGAGCCTTTCAGTTAAGTTACTGTTGACCCTCAGTCATATTACTAACAGAGCTAGATGTGCATCTGTTAATATATTTGACCATATTACATGCATTAGATCTTCTGATTGCAACTTTTTTTCTTTACTTCACATCCTCCTTCCTGTTTGAAAATGCTGTATGATTTCATGACTCGCCATAAAACTTGAAACAGTTGTAGTTTAATGTCAGATTAAAGCAGAAATCTCCCTTTTTCCTCTTTACAAGGCAATCATCTTCACTAAGTGCATCGTACTTGTTCTAGAAATGACTCTAAACATTACTTTTCATTTATTCACGTCTCTGAAAAAGATTATTCAAGCCTACAAAAAGGCAAAATGCAGGAGGAGGACAAACTGTGAGCCACTGTGCTCAGCCTGTGTGAATCAGTCTCTCTGGTTCTGGTGCGCAGGCTGAAGGGGTGCAGCATGTTCACAGATATAATAAACATAATATTTTTTGGCTGTGGAGGGAAACTTAGAAGATGAACCTTGTGCTCTTAGCGCATTATCAAAACCTCACGTGAGAAGAATCACTTGCAGGAAATATTATAAATCAGTATCAATAATTAACAGATATCTACATGATTAAGACTCTTTGCAAGTTAGAGAGAAACAGAGGTGATTAGGTGAGAGTCTGTTATCATCATTTCAGGGAGAATTCAGCTGAACAGAGTGAAGCAGGAAACTTTAAAAAATATCGCAATGTCATATTTTCCCCAATATCATGCAGCTCTGATTCATCTAAAGCAGCTGATTTTTGTCAGCTCACTGAAGGACGTGTGGGTAAACGCTGGATGTCTATAGTCGATGCGTCTTCTATCCATGCAGCTTATTCTGCCTGTGAATAGTTTCTCTGGGTCAGGATGAGAGCGCACAGCTCAGCTCTGTCACACTCAGGTTCAAACTGGAGCAAACTGCACAGAGCTGCAGAACTGAAGTCCCAAGCAAGTGTTTATTATCCAACATTTTGGGTTCTTTTTGACTTGATCCAGCTCCAAAGAAGGAGAAGTTTCAATTCTACCAAGGAAAAATCATTATTGGGTCAGAAAAAGGCCATTTCTTTTACTCTACACTAATAATCCCTTCTTATTTTTTTCGTTGAAAAACCTCTTAAATTTAGAGTTTAGCCTTAGAATAAGTCAGTCTACTCTAACTGTAATCCTGTCTTTGCACATTCAGGTGGGCTCAGGTCACAGATGAGCTCCAGCAGGCTCTTCTGGACCTCGAGGAGGAGAAGGAGAAGAGGAGACACGTGGAGGATGAGATAAGCTTAAAAACTCATGAAGAAGACAACCTGAAGAACAAATTGAGTGCCTTAATGGAAGAAAGGGAGAATGCACATATGGCCACAGAGACGTCTTCATCAGAGGAACTGAGGATTAAAAATGAGGAGGAGTCTTGTCAAGAAAAGTTGGCCTTTAACTCAGCGGAACGGAGCGCTGAGCTTAAGGGTGACAACCAGCTGCTGACACTACAGGTAAAATCAGCAGTTTGTGTTTGCAGCTTAATCAGAGCAAACAGGTGTCTCTGCATGAAGGAAGTAGTTTGTGCTTTAAGTCCTAAAAAGTTAACTGGATTTCTTTCTTCTTTTCTCAAGGCTCAATGTGAACTCTTCACATCAGAGCTACAGGAAACAAAAATGAGGCACGAAACCACCTCAGCTCTACTCAATCAAATGACTCTGGATCGAGATGAAACTTTACAGAAGCTTGAAGCCACTCGGACTGAAGTGGAAAGGTTGAAGGAAGAACTGGAGAAAAGGCAGAGCTCACTGCATTGTGCTGAAAAGGAAAAGCACGAGCTGGAGTCTGAGATCTCCTGCTTGAGACAAAACCTGGCTGAGCAGGAGGAGGCTCAAGCTCAGGCAGAGAAGGAGAGGGAGAAACATCGCAAGAAAGAAGAGGAGATGGAGCAACGCATCAGGAAAATAGAACAAGTCTTAGAGGAGGAGCTGGAGCAGTTTGAGAATCTGCTCAAAGACAAAGATGATAAGGTAGAATAAAAAGATCCACTTGTCTGTTTTCATCCAAACCTGACGTCAGCATCACTAACCGTGTCTTTCTTCCAGCTGGCTGAGGAGAGGGAGAAATGGGAAGACGAGAAACAGGAGAAGGACAAAGATTTCCTCCAAATGAAGCGTCTCCTGGAGGAGCAGAGGAGGGAGAGGGAGGAGGAGGTGACGACTCTTCTTGAGAAGCAGACGGTGTTGGTGGAGGAGGCGACAGAGAGGCTCAGGACGTGTCACCGACAGGAGATGAAAGAGCTGGAGGAGAAACATCAAACAGAGGTGAGACGCACAAACCTGTTTACACTGACGCTCAGAGAAGGTGAGAGAAGGACTGTGCACTGACATGTTTCTCTCTCAGACATTAGGATGAAGTTTTCATAGCAGATATTGATGCTACTACTATTTTAGCTCATCATTTCATTGGATTTTGCTTAAATTTCTAGATCAGTGAGTTGAACTCTCACCTGGAGTCGGGGCGGCTGAAACAACAGGTGGTTATGGAAGAGGAACAGAAGAGACAGATCAGCCTCATCAAACAGGTACCACAATCAGACACAGCACTGACTATCTTTTGCTTTATTTTGCTCTTTTGAATCATATTTTGTTTTTGTTTTGATCACCTGTTCTTCCTTCAGGTGACTGAGCGTGAGCACCAGAGGATGATCTCAGAGCTGTCGGCCAAACACAAAGAGGAACTCACTCGGCTGAAGACGGAGCTGACCGTGGAGCTGAGGGAGAGTCTGGAGGCTGCTCACCAGGCTGAGCTGCAGCAGGTTCAGGTATTACAGAAATAAATACAATGAGGATATCCTGATCACTAGTATTGGATTGGGCCTGAGTTTGGCATTTTGTAACGCTCCTCGAGGTACCAAGGTCAAAGCGGAAGATCAGAGGCGACACAGCTTTTTCTGTTGCTGCTCTTTAGTTGTGGAACGAGCTCCCCCTTTACATTAGACAATCCTCCTCGATGTTCTTTTTTTAAAACACGTCTTAAAACTTCTTTTATTCCTTGCACTGCAAAAACTGTAATCTAAGCAAGTCATTATGTCTTATATTTAGTCGGAAATATTTAGTTATTATTCTTAATATGAGCTACATTCAACTGATAAGTCCAGGAAAATGTCTTATTTCAAGTTATTTAAAGACAAAAATGAGGTCTGAAGTGCTTATAACAAGTCAAAAAAAATCTGCCAATGGGATTAGGAAAAAGTTTCTTGTACCAAAACATTTTTTTGATTTCAAGAGACTTTTGGCTGAATATTTCTGATCTGATTGGCAGATTTTTTGACTTGTTATAAGCACTTCAGACCTCATTTTTGTCTTTGAATAACTTGAAATGAGACATTTTCCCGGACATCAGTTGAATGTAGCTCATATCAAGAATAATAACTAAATGTTTCCTCCAAAAATAAGACATAATGAGTTGCTTAGATTTCAGTCTTTGCAGTGCGACTCTGCTCTGTTTTAGTGTTTTATGTTTTGTTTTTAGTTATTGTTTTTATTGTTCTTCTATATATGTACAGCACTTTGTTTTACCTGTGGTTGTTATTATTAAACCACAAAAAAGTTGTGTAGCTTCACTTTCTCATCTCTTCAGCAAAATTTATCTCTGCAAACCTTAGAATCGGACCAGGATTTGGTACTGGTTGATACTCAACACCAAAAAATGCTGACCCACAATGCATCCCAATGTACAATCGTTTCTCAAATGAAGGAGTTCTGTCTCTTTATAAAACTTTGTACAGGTCTTTTGTAACTCCATGGATTTGGGAGTTCAGTCTGAGGTTTCTCTGCTTTTGTTATAAATGTACCAAAGATAAAGTGTCTGTTAAATGTCTTAATATAGAAAGAGTCTCCCTCAGAAAAAGCTCCCTCTCAAGCAAGCGCTTTATATCCTCTAGGTCCAAAAGATGGCTGAACTTGAAGCCTTACGCCTGAGCCTGACCAGCGCCCACACGTCCCAGCTGGAGCACTCCCAATTAAACCATCAGCAGGAGCAGGACTCTGCTCTCACTAAAGCCCAGGCCTCCCTCAGAGACGCGTATGCACAGGAAAGAGCTCAGCTGCAGGCCCAACATCAGCTGGATCTGAACCACATCAGACAACAGAACCAGGAGCAGCAGGAGAGGCTGCTCAAGCTGCATCTACAAAACACCAGTGAGTGTGTGTGAGAGGCTTTTAGACCCTGTTCTTTTTCATGTTCGCCTGCAGGTGCACTCAACCTGTGTGCCATTAGGAGTGTGGGTGAGTCAGCCTCCTCCTCTAAAAGCACCTACTGGACTAATTTAAGCACAGAGAAGATGTAAACTTCATGTTCTGTAATGTGGGTGAACTGCATGCTGTGTTTTTTATTTTTGCGTAAGGGATGAAAAAAATCTGGACCGTACAGTCAACCTGACTCAGTTTGTTGGGTTGTTTTTCCGATCTTCTATTTAATGACAGCAGTAAGAAAGTGATAGATAAAACTGCCACTGTGTGCAAGCAGTATTACCAACTTGAATCAGGCATGTGTTTGTCTTTTTTGTGTTATTTTTGCCAGCCCTAATACCAGACTAAAGGAGGGGGGTTGATATTTAGATATTGAAAAAAGGGAAAAATAGAAACAGGGATCAACAAAAGAAATTACATTCGTGGTTCTAGACACATTTATTGTGTTTGTTTTACCCTCTTTCTGTCTCACCCATGAAGTTATTCCTCTCTCCTATAGCGTCCATGACAATTGCATGCAAATGTCATATGCAAATTAGGCGATGGCCTTACTTAGTGATTTTTAGCTACTTCTGGGACAACCAATTGTGGCTTTCTATACTGAGGAGTTGCAGGGTTCCCAAGCTGGAAAACCTGAAAAAAAGTGTGGCAATTTTTTAGTCATGGAAAACGTGAGAAATGAGAAAAAAGGTTAAATGTCCTGAAAACAGTTCAGCTATCCTGGAATAACTTGAATTATTTATCCTCCCCTGACATAGACTGTGCATCAAATGTCTGAGTAACAAACATTGAAATGGTCTGGGTAATGTGAGTTACAACTGTAGAAAGAATAATTCTAAAGAATGAGAGGAATATATTAGTATATGGCGTGACAACTTGTCTCTGTGGGGGCTGAAAGTCTTTAGGAAAAGTTCTGGAAAATTATTTCAAGGAAAGAGTGGGAAACCTGAGTTGCCATGTTGAAGCCAGCAATGTCTCACCAGCTGTAATGATTTATCAAATGACAATCTGCCTCGTTCTTTCAGGTTTTACACGACTTTATGTAACATAATTGATCTAAGATAAACTGTTGATGGGGATAGGTGGTAGTTTTGGGTGTAAAGAAACAACAACAGTATACACCAAACTGAAAACTGTGGCTTTTGTAAACCATGCTATCCCTGTTTTGCATAGATGAGATGAAGCAGCAGTGGGAGTCGACTGCAACCCAAGAGAGAGCTGTGATAGAGGAGAAGCAAGCCAAAGAGATACAGGTTGAGCTTTTTTGATCACAGTTTTATTCATGTACATGTAAAAACTTAGAATTTTAGATAATCCAATGTGTTAAATCTTTAAAAACATATCCCAATGCATCATGGTTGTCTCTCTCTCCCAGGCTCTGAGGTCACAGTGGGACAAACTCCTCTCAGAAAGCCAGAACAGTCTCACCCAGACAAACAGAGCTCTGAGTGAAGCTCAAACAGCTCTGTCCCACACACAGTCGGACCTGCAGGAGTCGTCTTCACGGCTGCAGGAACTAGAAACCTCCAGTAAGGAGCAGAAGCAGAAACTAGAGGAGGAGCTGAGTGGAGCTTTGGCTGACAGAGATGCTGCTGCCCGTGAGTTGCTTTTCTCTTAAACCTTATGTCTCCTTAATTACTGTCTAACCCTTTAATGTCGCTCAGGTGATCTGGAGAAGCTGGTTTCTGGTCATAAGGTGGTGCTGCAGGAGAAAGAGCAGGAAGTGCTCCACCTGCAGGAGCAGGAACACAGACTGCAGAAGGAGGTGAGTTCACTTCAGTACATTAATGTGGAGCTAACCGTTTTACTAAACTGGTCTTAACATTTATGTATAGAGCCTAAAGTGTATATACATGCCTGGACGCTTCTGTTCATGTGAAGCAAACAGATTTGAATCTGAACTTCCTCTTCCTGCTCCAGGTTTTGCGCCTGCAGGAAGAGAAGACCTTATTAAAGCAGAGCTCAGAAGAAGAAGTAGGTCAGCTCTGGAGCCAGCTGGAGAGCATGAGGACGAGTCGCCAGGAGCTGGGAGGTGAGCTTGTTAAACCAGCCTGGCATGTGCTTGTCAGCTCTTTATTTCAATCAGCTGCACTTATCCGAGTATGCATAACAAACCCGCTGGATGCTGAACCCTGTTCTAAACATGCCTGACTTAAAAACACTGAAGTGGCTTTCTAAAAATACCTTCTGTGCGCTTTGATTTCCATGTTCTGTGTTTTTACTTTCTGTATTCAGAGCTGAAGGAGCAGCTGCTGGCGCGCTCATCGCGTGTTGATGACATTGAACGTTTGAAGTTGCAGTTCACCGATCAAAAGCGGGAAATAAAGGAGCAGAATGAGGCTGAGCTGGAGAGCTTGAGGAGGTTTGAGAAATGCACAGACTCATGTCTTGTTGTTCTTATCCTTTCATTTTAAGTCCAGGATCAAGTCGGATATATTGGTTCTCTTTAAATCCTTGTAGCTTCACATCTGCTTGAACTTTTATCCTCCTGTAGATACTTTGAGCAGCGGTTGCAGGTGACAGAGGAGAGCTACAGAGAGGAAATCGCTCTGCTCCAGCTCAGGCTCGTGGAAGGTGCGATGGAAGAATCTGTCCTGACCAGGTATGGAGGAGAACATTTGATAAGAATTACAGCCAAAAATTCTCTGAAACATTTTAAAATATTCATTTTTCTGTTTCAGCTCCTTTTCTCAGAGGCAAACTGAGGATGGGGCACCTGATTCTGACCTGGAGAAACAAAAGGTCAGCACATGCTTTAATAGAAAGTACAGCAGGTGATTATTTAGTTTTCTATGTCCATTAAGTGTTTTAAGCATCGTTTCATGTCAAATCCAGGAGGTGCTGGAGGAACAACACACGCTGGAGCTTTCTACTCTTCGTACATCTATGACTCTGTCCTTCAAAGAGGAGCTGCAACAGGTCAGACAGGAACTCATTTTTTTCATCTATATCATTTTAACACAAACAAATGTGGACAAGTACTTGAGAAATTGTTTACACACAGTATTTTTGGGGACACATTTCCAAGAAGTGTTTTTCATGGCAAAAAGTGAAATATAAGCAAGATACAACCCCAATTCCAATGAAGTTGGGTCGTTGTGTAAAATGTAAATAAAAACAGAATACAATGATTTGCAAATCCTCTTCTTATACTTATACTCAAATAAATACACCACAAAGACAAGATATTTAATGTTCAAGCTGATTAACTTAGTTTTTTTTGTGCAAATATTTGCTCATTTTGAAATGCCTGCAACAGGTTTCAAAAAAGCTGGGACAGGTTCATGTTTCCCACTGTTTTGCATCACTTTTCCTTTGAACACAACTCAATAAGTGTTTGTGAACTGGGGACACTAACTGTTGAAGCTTTGGAGCTGGAATTCTTTCACATTCTTGTTGATAAACAATGTCAGTTGATCAACAGTTCCAGGGTCTCCGGTGTCATATTTTGCGCTTCATAATGCACCACACATTTTCAATGGGTGACAGGTCTGGACTGTTGGCAGGCCAGTCTAGCAGCTGCACTCTTTTACTACAGAGCCACGCTGTCGTAACATGTGCAGAATGTGTCCAAAACCTGGATGTACCTTTCAGCATTGGTGCTGCCATCACAGATGTGTAAGTTGCCTGTGCCATGGGCACCAACACATCCCATATCAACCCAGATGCTGCTTTTGAACTTTGCGCTGGTAACAATCTGGATGGTCCTTTTTCTCTTTTGCCCAGAGGACACCATGTCCATGTCGACAAAATAAAATTAATTTAAAATTCAAGGGATTAAACATAAATTAAAACATCCATTTCTGCTGGTCTGATCCAGGAAACCGTCTGCGTCTCTCATGGCAAACATTCACAGTGATTGTCATTGTGGTTTGAATTTTAACTTTGTTGCTCTTTATTCAAACTTTTCCTCTATAAACTCAGCTGACTGTCCAGCTGAGTTTAGGATGCATGCAAAGATAACGTTAGGATCATTTGAGCTTATGCTTTACACTTTTTTGTGCTTCAGGTGCGCTCTGACCTCACTGACTACTACTACGAAGAGCTGCAGGAGGAAAAGACTCATCACGCTCTGGAGCTGGAGCAGCTGAGAGCCAAACTCTCTGAACATCACTTACAAGGTTTCTTACACATTTTGCAAAACTGACATTTATTCCCCACCACACAGAGATCATCTTAGCGTTAAATATAATACTTATTCTGCTTTGTTTGTTAACTTTCAGAACTGACGCAAGTTCGTTTTGAGGCAGCTCAACAGGTCGAGGTAAGAAAATAAATCAGATATTTATTTGATTGAATATTTAAGTGACTTTTGGAGTCATTTATTACATTTTGATATTTGTATTAGGTGGAGGTGGAGCAGCGGATGTGGTGTCACACTGAGGAGCTGCAAGAAAACATGACCCTCATTCACCACCTGGAGAACAGAGTCACTGCTCTAAACGTGCAACATGACGCTGAAACACATCGAAAGGTGATGGATGGTGAAACTCAGCGAGACGCAGCTCTGAAACAAGAGAGCGACCGTTTACAGGAGGAGATTAACAGGCTCAGACAGGAACTCCAAGAAAAGCATGAAGACCAACTCACTGCCCTGAAGTCTAACCATGACCGAGAGATGGAGAAAGAGAGGACGAGCTTCGAGAGGTCCCTTCAGGAGGAGAGGGAGAAGTTACAGTCTCTTCAGGCTGCTCTGGACAGGGATGAGAGTAAGACTGAGCCCATGTTTGTCTCCATGGTTGAGTTTAGTTCCCTCAGTTTATAATGTGTTGTCTTTCAGGCCCTCAGGTCCTCATAGTGAAGCAGAGACTTCAGTCTCAGTACGACGCTGAGCTGAAGGAGGTGAAGAGCCGAATGGCAGGAGATATGGAGGAGCTCGCTCGTCTCCTCCAGGAGCAAAGTGAGGAGCGGCTACAGGAAGCACACGACAGGTGAGACCCTCAGAGTCAAGATGACAGGTTTGATTGAAGATAAAGTGTTTGTCATTTAAGTATTTAGAGTTGCCTCTTTGGTTGAGCAGTGTTGAGTAACAGTGGCAGAAAGCAACTTCTTTAAAAAATGTATTTGGTATTCTGACACATTTCAGGTTAAAGAAATATTACGCTGTTTTATGATTAGAATATTGCAACAGATTCTATTGGGATTTAATCTAATTGCCCAGCCCTAAATGGATTGAATGAATTGAAAACCGATTTCTAAGTGAGAAACTAAGGGAGGTTAAGATCTGATGATTCAAGAAGAGTTGTTATATATGAATTTAATGAATTAGTTTTGAAGCAGGCGAAACACAAAGTTAAAAAGTATGAATTTCATAAATAGTAATAATCTGGGGACTCTGAAATAAAGGGGCAGCATATATGGTTGCAATTCTTATGAAATGCGTCTAGAGGACCAAAGATTTTGTGAAGAGTAGAGGGAAAAGTTTCTCCCCTGAACTTAATTGCAATATGACAGAAAAAGATAAATCAAGCTATAACAAAGTTTTATGAATCAATTAGTGGTGACGTGGTGACAAGAGTCACCAACCCTGCTTATTACACCAATAGATTTAAGAATATTCTGACTAACTAGGGCTGAACGAATTGCAAAAATAATCTCATTACAGTTATTTTTATTACATTGGTGATTTATGGTGCCGTTATTTTTTGGTTCCCTATCTTATGTGTTGTGAATTGAGCACATTTTTGGAAAAGAACATTGACGTTAACTACAGCATGACAGCAACCCTTGATGCATTATCTCAAATTTTTGCTACGTGTGACTGCTTTTTGCTGATGTTAGTCACTTTTCACTCCTTATTGCCACTTTTGAAACAATGTTTTGCTACTTTTTTATGATTTTCCGAATTTTCTTGTCAATTTTTTCTGCTTTTTGGCCAAAGTTGCCACCTCAGACTTCGTTTTAATGCTACTTGTCGCTGTTTTTGCCATTTTCACCACTTAGATTGTTTTTCTTGCACAGGCAATTTTCAGCAGTTTGTCTCTTTGGTTGAGCAGGGTTAAGTAACACTAGTGAAGAGCATAAAACATCTACTGCAAAAAGTTGTATCTGGTTTTCTGACACATTTCAGGTTAAACAAATATTGCAATGTCTACAAACGATTAGAATATTGCAATTTAATCCAATTTGGGATTAATTGCCCAGCCCTATTGCTAACCCAGTTAGACCCTCTGAGTCCTGGTCTTACAGCCCAAAAAGCATTTTATTTTAGTGGTCCTGAACCTCTGCTGTAAATGTTTTGTTCATTCAGAATTCAGTTTACTTACATTATTTTTTATCACTGCTCAGGTTCCAGGAGCAGAAAGCGTCTCTGGAGCAGAGTTTGAGTCAGAAATATCAAACCTCTCTGTCTGAGCTGAAGAGAAACCATCAAACCGAGCTGCAACAGGAGAGAGTCTCATGGCTGAACAAACACTCCCAAGAGATGGACACACTCAGCACCAAACACAAAGCACAGCTGGACTCGCTCAGTGCCAGTCACAGAGGTCAGATTGAAGCTCTGACTGTGGAGCTTCAGTCCAAACACAACGCTGAGCTTGTTGCTCTGGAGGAGGCTCTGAATGTGAGGGGGAAGGCAGACCTGGAGCGCCTGGAGAGCAGTTTAAAGGAGACCAGTCAGGCTCAGCTGGAGGCTTTGGAGGCCGAGCTAGCCCGCAAACACCAGGAAGAGAGGGATGAGCTGGAGAAGAGGATGCTGGGTAATATGGACACTTTAGAGGCAACATATCTGAAAGAAGTGCAGGTGAGGACAAGGAGGAAAAAAGAGTGATGCTGAAAATTGAGGTGATCCACTCATAATGCTGCTATCTTCTCTTTTTTTCTCTTATCAGACATTATGTGATGAAATGACTCGGCTCAAAGAAAAGCACCAACAAGATCTGAACCGGCTGAAGTTGGAGCAGAAGCAGCTGATGGAGCGTCACGCCGCGGGGCAGCTGTCTGTCAGGGAGGAGCTGAGGAAGGAGCTGGCTCAGGTTCACATGGAGAAGTTTAAAGCCATGGCAGCTGAGCTCAGCCACATTCACAAGGTGAGCACTCAGAACAAACCTCTGCTACATCTGAAAATTCAGGTTTATAGCAATACTAAGAGCTGTTTGCTGGTTTTGTTTCTGCAGACTGAGCTGGCAGCTCAAAAAGAGGCCTTAGATACCGAACACTGCAGAGCCCTGGAGACACTTAAGAAGCAGGTACTCACACACTGGCTACATATTCTTACAAATCAAAGTCAAATATAAACATCCCTGTGACTTAATTTTGCAAAGAAAATCAAAAACTTCCTTTATATCAGACTATCATAAACACTGATTCATCAACAGATTTAAGATTCAAAAATATTTGTTATATCAGAACACGTTAACACAAGAGCAGCATGAACCCTCATGGTTCTGGTTTTAACTCTTGAATACACTTGAATAAACAAAAGATAGTAAAATTTGACAAAGTAAAACTTGGGAAACTGTTTTACACTGATAAATTCATGTTCATCATTCTTGATAGTTCTACTTTGTAAGACTTAAAATAAAATTTTTCCACCTCAAAACTTCTACATCTATTTCTACTCCCTCATCACACACTAATTAGCCTATAGGTTGAGATTTGTGCCACTAGAAACTGAATTTTACAAGATATTTTTTTTCACACTAATAAACTTTGTTTTGATGCCTGCATTTTTACATTCTGTTTTAATTTACGTCCCAACTCCAGTTGAAATGAGTCGTAGCAGTGTTTATTGAACAGCGATAGTTTGAATCGTGCTCAGAACAGCAAAATTCAAACACAAAACAAAAATTGAAGCAACTTTTTAAGCTCATCTCCTTCAGTGAATGATGGTTTTTGTCCCATTTTTCAGGTTTTGGAGCTGGAGCAACAACACAGCTCTGCTCTTCAGGAGGTATCTTATACCTACACCACTGAGACAAAACGACTGAATGAGCAGCATGAACTCCAGCTACAGGTGTGTGTGAGTTTGTGTGCGAGTGTGTGTGACCAAAGCTGTGCCTGCTGAGCTGTTTCTAGTTTCTGTCGGTTGCATTTTGCCTTTGTGGCTCTTCCAGCCCATTAGGGAGTGGATTACACAGAGTTATTGTTCATCCCTTATAATGGTGGACTTGTGTGTATGTGTGTGTAAGGCAGAGGTTTTTTATTTTTTTTTTTATTTGGATATTTTCCTGAGAAGCCCTCTGACTGTGAGCGTTTAAACTGCAGGAGCTGAGGAGCGCTTCTGCTCGGGAGCTGGAGGCATGTCGCAGAGAGCTGGGAGAGGAGTCGACCCGGCAACGGCAGCACTTTCTAGAAGAGGTGGAGCTGCTTAAAGTCCAATCAGAGGAGCGGCTGCAGGAGCGGATTAATCAAGTGAAGGTAAAAAGAGCAGATGAGTAGAAACATGATCTGTCTGTGGAGCTTTGGGGCTCCTTTTTCCAACATTATCACATATTTGAAACATTTGTAGCTGCTTTTTTATTCCAGGGACATGACAGCAACATGTCATCATGATTTATTTAAAGATCAATATTTATCCGAGTGTCTGCTTGAAGAGACATGACGTAACAGCTCTGGATTATAGAAAGCTGTGTGTGTTTTGACATTGGCTGCTCTAAGCTCCAGCTGCACCAGTTCATTCTCAGAGCCAGTTCTTCCTCTTGGACTCTTTCCCACTAGAGCTTTATTCAAACCCAGTGTCCTCATAATCCCACCACCCATCATCATCATCATCATATATGTAGAAGTGTTTGTGCATCTGTCTCTGTTTTCTGACTCTGCACTGCTGTGTGTGCATGTGTTTTTACAATCTAAGCGGTGGCTAAATGGATGGATCTAAGCTTTTTATCCTCTGATGCAGAAGATTTGAGGCCAAATGTGCTTTTTTTTTTTTTTTTTTTTTTTTACCCCCCAGACATTTCAGGCATAAGCCAGGAGGATTTTTTTTTAGCTGTTGAACAACTAAACCTTCAGCAAACTGCATCTGTCTAAGATGGTGAGCCACGTCTTTTTTAATTTGGTTTTCAAACCTCGTTGTTGTTTTCTTGGAAGACGGAGTCTGAGGAGCAGAAGCAGGCGGAGCTTGAGGACCTGAGGCGGAGCTTCGTGTCGGAGCAGGAGGAAAAGGAGCAGAGCTACACCGGCAAAATGAGTCAACTCACTGCACAGCTGCAGCAGCTGGATGCTGTGGTGGCACAGGTACCCCACACACATACACACACATACACACACACACACACACACACACACACATAATCCCTGTCCAGCCTGTTTCACTCTTTTTTCATATCCTCCGTGCAAATGAAAAGGTGGAATAAGGTAACACCTGCAGCTTCACCTTTCATGTGCAAAAACTTATAAGGAAGACAGGCTAGAATGTGTTGCATCATGGTAGTTCAGGTTCAAAGCATAAAATCTATGAATGAAATAAAAACTATGAAGCACCTAAAACCTATCCAAGAAATATTCTTAATATTTGAAGACTGATAAAACATATTCTCCTCCTTCTTGCACAAAGTCACATCTCTTGAGTAGATTATGTTATCATTAAACACATATAGTGGTCATCTGTGTCACACCACATATGACCACCTTACAAAGAAGCTTTGTAGCAGCCCTTGGCATCAAGAATCAGAGGGTAAAATTCTGACTGATTCATTTTTTTTCCCTCTTCTGACACCATGAAACTAAAGGGAAAACCAGCCAATAAATATCAGATTCATGTCAAACAATGACAAAGAATTAAGGCTGCACGATATAGCTTCAAACCAGTGACTCGATATTTCTTGGCTATACCGGGTTATAGATATTTATCTCAATATTCTGAATCACCTTTAAATCGCTTTAGATATATTCAACCCTTTGATCAGAATCAGAATCAACTTTAATCACCAGGTTTGCTTGAACATACAAGGAATTTGTTGTGGTATACTGTGCTCTCTTGTACAAGGTCGTGGTAAGGCATAAAAGGTAAAATAGTAATAATAAAAATTTTGCATGAAGAGTGTTATCAACAAAAAGAATAGCGAATAGACAAGACTGATATTTACAGACTAAAAATACGATAATAGCGCAATAGTGAGTAGTGCAAGAATGCAGATATTACATGAGGCAGTTTAACAAGTTGCAAAGTGGGTTAAATAAACAATAAATAATAATTACAAAAATGTGCATTCTGCTGTTACATTAAATATCTGTGTTTAATCACGGTACCTTTCGCAGACCTTTCAGTTAGATTTCCTGATATTTTTAGCAAAAAAGGAAAAATCAAAATCATGTTAAGTTTAACAAACCTTTTATTTCTAACCAAACTTTATGTTTAGTTCCAGTAAAATAATTTAGATTTATTTATCTGTGTGAATTTTCTATATGACTGTCTCAATACATTTCTAAAATTACAACCATGAAGACCAATTACAGTTTGAAATTAACATGAACCAAAGTTGGGGGTGACTTAATCTGACTTTCATTTCCATTAATAAACCACCTGGATATTGTTGGTCGCGTTGAAAAGACTGTTGGTGGTGTCTGTCTCTGAGCCTTGGTTTTAGTTTTAGTTTTGGGATTCTTCCTCTCCTTCTGTTTAATTTTTAGCTCAGAGTTTCCTTTTTGTTTTGTCACTAGAATTTTGTATACATTTGTGGACAAAGATGCTGCTGAACCGTCTTTGTTTTGGACAACATCACAGCTTACAATATTTTGGTGTTCAGCTTTAAAACAACGCCAAGTGTAGCTCATGTGAAAACGAAACAGAAATAAACACGACGACTTGGGCTAAAGTTTCAGATTATTGAACAGAGCTGGGAGAGAAACAGTCGGCCCAAATAAGCAACTGCACTTAAGGAAACAAGCCCAAAAACCCACAACCTCTGACTGATGAGACATTCAAGCGCCTTTTTCCCCTCGTGTCTTGATACAAAAACCCACATGGGCAGGAGAGTTTTCTCGATGGTGCTGAGGAGTGAGAGGAGCACCAGTGGAGAGAGAGAGAAGAGAATTACATACTGACGTCATAATATTTACCGGTCAATTTATATTCAATGGTCACAATATAGCTGTTTCATACATCTTACATGCAACAACTTGCGATGTATCAAGTATATTCAATATACACCCTCTATTGAGTTACAGTCTTTGCCTATTCACACCAAAAACTGAAGTCAGGATGTGACACTTCAATTACTTAATTTCCCTGTGTGATACTTATCCAGTGCAAAAAGCACTAAAAATTACTGTTTGTCAAATGAAAACAAGACACAAAGGACGGAGCAATTTCCAGTGCTTAAGGTTCATAATCATTATTCTGTGCATTATTTCCATGCAAATTAACTATATAAACTTTGAAATCATAATTTGTATGCCTCCAAGCAGGAACATTGTTAAACCATAAGTTCAGTTTGATTCACTTAAGTAGCATCGTTTTTTGTTGGGCTTTGGTTGTGAGGCGGCTAAAACTGTTAATCATTTATTTCCTGAACATTAGGTTCAGTTTCTGTTACCAAAACCTTGACCTGACTGAATGAGACCTTTCCATGAAGTTCCTCACGCTCTAATGACTCAGCTCTTTAAAGTGTAGTAAATCTCTGCTGATCACGATTATAGGAGCTTGTGCATATCAACATTTGTTTCCATGGCACTCGCTCGCTCGGCCAGCACGGTGAGAGATTAAAACACACACATACACACACTTCTGCACAAGCCCCCGTGAGGTCTGCAGCTTAGGAGTGGTTGGGAGGGGGCTGTTGTCGTGGTAACGGCATTGTTTGGTGGAGGCAGGTGGCTGCTTGAGACATGTTTGATGTGAGAGAGCGGGAGGTGGAGGGAAAAGAGAGGGAAGTGAAAAGACGGAGAGAGAGAGGATGGAAAGGCTGAGGGAGCAGAGGTAAGAAAATCTTCTTCACACCTGGAAGAAAACTGACGGAGAGAAGTTTCCTCAATCCAACTCTGGCTTTGGAAATAAATGTTTCTACTTCTGCCTGGGATGCTTGAAGATTACAGCCGGAGTATGTGTTCGTGTTTGCTGTAACTCGTGTCTGAGGAAGAAGGACGTGTGTGAAACGCTGTAGAGGATGTTTAAACTGCGTGATTTCTCTCACAATCAACATCTGGTCTGAAAGGCTGTTTGATGCTGAAGCTGCCATCTGCTCCTGTCATGTTCCTGGCAATCACAGGACATTTTTGGACATGTGACTTATTTGTTTAATGCCTCCATGCTGGTCACAGTCACGGCTGTGTTTGTCTCACCTTCTGTCATAACAACTCTGTAAACAAGGGATAATCAGGGAGAAGTATGCTGTAATGTGTTTCTTCACGGCAAAAACTGAATCCAACAAGTGTTTATGTCTTATTTTCAATATAAACTGTCTTCGAAGACTTAACATGGGCCACATTCACCCAACAAACCAAGAAATAGTCTTTTAGTTTATTACAATGTTTAGCTTTTGTCTTTGAATATAATGAAATAAGACATTTTCTGGACTTCTCAGGTGGATGTGGCTCATATTAAGACTAACAGACCCATTTACAACTTACCTCATTGTACAGATGCACACGGATTTTGGCAGCAGGAGTAGAGTTTAGCTTCATTCATTTCAAACTAAATCATAAGCAGCATAAAAATGTTCGGTTGATCTGTGGTCAATTGTCAGAAACGATACTACACCAAGGAGTTGACTTCTGTCAAGTTGTAACTGTTACAGAGCTGCAGGTGTTGTGGAGTCAAAAGTGACCGTGCTAACTCAAGACTTCGGTCAGCTGTTATCACGATCACACTTTGCACTGAAACATCAACATTTGGAGCTGAGTTACTTAGCGTGTGTTCTTTATCCAAACACAGTCAACCAGGTGCAACCTTAAATAAGAAATATTAACTGTTGATATTCTAAATCCAGTTTTCACTTTGTGTATTATGCTGAGATTTTTCCATAAAACTTGAATGATGTCACGTAGTCTGCAGTCTTGAAGTTGAAATAGAAAATGATAATTGGATATTTAAAATTCAGTTTTAATTGTATTTCTTTTATTGCATTTCATTATATTTGCGTTTTCAGTTTGATTCCAACTTGGATATGCTTTCATATATTAACAGGCTTGTTTAAAGTGTTTGTTCCTTCATCTTTTATTTCTTCCCTTGATCCAGCTGCGAGCAGAGGTGAGCTGTCTTCAGGGGGAGTTGGACGGGAAGCGTGCAGAGATGGACACTTTGGACACTCTCCTCCAGCGAAGGGAGCGTGAGAGCCAAGAGGGAGGAAACCTTCTGAAGATGCTCACTGATGACCTGCAGAATGCCAAAGAGGAGAGGTAAGAGGTCAGAGGTCAAGATGGAGACAGGTTCGTACTGACACAGTTCAAGACTTCACCTGTGATCACTGATGTGTGCGTCAGTGGGGAACAATGACATGACAAACCTCTTAAGGTGCCTCAGTAGACAAAACGGAGGTGCCTCATCAGCCTGTAGCTGCAAGCAGTGATAATCACTGAGGCTTCAAGAGGGTTTGTGCCCGTGACTTTGCAGTCAGGCCTTAAAAATGCATTCCCAGTCAGTCTGGAAGTCTTTAGTGTTGATAGTGCAGCCACGTCTTTGTAAAGCTCACCGCACTGCATTCAAAAACTCTGTCCAACTCCTGTGAGCTCCTCCATCTTATTCAGCAGAAATTTTAGGTTATCCATAATGAGAGAGGAGAAACACGTCTTGCATCTTCTGCCTCCCTGACCATCTTCAGAGTTCTGCAGGAAACTACAGAGGTTTGCATGATGAGCCTGCTTCAGAGCTACCAGCTGGGCACGGTTGAAACATTGCATCAACAACAACAACAGTTTACGTTTCTCCACAACTTTACATCCAGAGAGGACACAGCACAATGAAACTGCCAGATAAAAATCGGACAAGTTGAGATATTGTACAGAGGAGAAAATGGATAGGAGCAGCTTTTATGGGCTGCAGACTGGGTAGATGGATCTGTTTCATCTGATGCTGATGATTATCCTGTCCAGAAGAAGACTCACTTGTTCACCTTTCAGCTGTAACTGCCACATGGTTGTTTTCAGAGCAGGGAAAGATTTTTGTACATTTGGCAGAAGAGCCTCCCTGTTCCATTTCTGCAGAAAAGAGTCACAAAATGTGTTTTTGACATGAGAAATTGAGTTTTTTGGAACATTTGATAGAAAAGATCAGAAAAGAAAAATCGTCTCACAAATTCGAAGGCCCAAGCATTTCAGATTATTTCAAGGATGCCTCCTATTTGGTCTCTGTCAATGCATGTCTCATATCCCCAATCCTGTTTTCTCACAGGTGTAACCTCCATCAGGCTAATGAAAAACTGAGGAAGGTGCTGATTGAGATGATTCGCTGCACCATTTCTACAGAAGAGCTGATTGGGCAAAAGATCAGCGCTACATCCAAACAGACGACCAATCAGAGGAGCTCAACTGCAAACAAAGACGCTCAAGAATCAGGTGTGTGGATTTTAGTTACAGTTGATTACACATGACAACAGGAGGAGTTTCTTTACATGAAAAGTTGAAATGTTAACACTTTCTTGGTGCTTCAGGTTTAGAGGAGCTGGAGCTGACCCACCTGCTCTGTGAGAGTCTGCTGGTTTCAGAGTCTCACATCAGTCCTGGGGGAGAAGAAGCAGCTCTGAGCGCCTGCAGCAGACTGCGTCTCACCGTGGACACACTCCTGGAGCTGCTCAACCAGGCCAACACTCAGGTATAGGAGGGAACACACACCTCACACACTCATCTCAGCTGTTGAGAGGAGTCTGGCTGCAGACCTCAACCTCTGTCACGGCCACAGCACATTTAATCTGACTGCAACAAAAAGCATCGGACCAGTGTAAATTAAATTCATAGTGGAAATTATACACCAGGAGTGGGAAGTAGGGCTGAGCGATTCTAGAAAAAGATCTAATTGTGCAGATATTGCAATTTCAATTCAGTTCTCAAATTTCATTGAAGAAGAAACTCAGAAGAAACATTTACAAACTTGACAGACAATTACATCACACCATCAAAATATCAAAGGATGCAAGGATGAAAACTGAAGGTAAGAATTGTTTCCAACTTTTAGATAAAAGGTCAACATTTTTAGACAAACAGTGGAAATTTTGAGAAATAAGAACAAAATCCTGAGACAAAAAGTCAATACGTTGAGGTAAAACTGTAACGTCGACGTTTTGAAACAAAGGCAATCTGAGATAAAAAGTTCAATATAAGAAGACAAAATTTTAAGATTTAAGCTGAAATTATGAGGAATAAAAGCAAAATTGTTAGAAGGCAAAATAGGCAAAATTTTGAGAAAAAAAATAAGATTTTGAGATGAATATTTGAAGTTTAGAAATATCTTTAATTGTGATAAGTTAAAAAAGAATAAAATACAAAACAATAAAAAAAATAAAAAAAAGTTGAATAAGTGATAATAAAAATAAATTTCAGCAATCTCACTCAAAAGAAGTATGTGTAAAACAGCCAAAGCTTCAATTTTTTGCTGCGCTCCTGACTGACCCAGGATCTTTTGTGTCAGCTATCACATGATTACAATGTCTGAAGTTGGGATTTCGATCAGGAAACGATAAATTGCTCAGCCCTTATGGTAAGCAATTGTATTTTGAAATTCTTCAGCGTATTGCCAGTCTGAGGGTGGAGGCTTAGGTCTGCAGAAGAGGGGCTTCAGAGAGGTGGAGCAGGAGAGGTGAAGTCTGCGGCCAGACTGCCTTGCAACTGTCAGCACAAATACTGTAAGATGAATGTTTTTGTGTTTCACCAGCTGGAGCAGACGCATGATGTCCACCTTTCTCTGGAGGAGAAGTTCTCAAAGGGCAGAGAAGACTCGGCTCAGCTCCTGGAGCAGCACAAGCTCCTGTTGGAGCAGCTGGATCAGGAAGCAAAGAGGAAGAGTCAACTCCAGCTGGAGCTCCACAAAGCTGAGGGTGAGTCACTGTTCGCTTCCATTAACCACCTGATCATAACGTCCTCTGCTGATGAATGACATGCTGTTGAACGTGTGTGTGTTCAGGGCTCCTGGAGGGCTACGTGGCTGAGAAAGCCGTCCTGGAGGAGTCCCTGCAGCAGAAGGAGACCCAGGAGGAGAGACTGGTGGAGGAGCTGGAGGACCTGAGGGTGAAGCTACAGCAGATGCAGAGTCTCACCGTGGAGCTGGAGAGCCTCAGACTGAAGCACCAGGAGCTCAGTGAGGAGCACGCACTCCTCCTGCGCCAGAAGGAGCATCTTTCCGCTGGCCTCGGGGAGCGGGAGAAAGGTGAGCTCAGCATCCACAGTTTCATACGTGTGTGAGTGCTCATGAAACGCTACGTGACCTGTTAGGTGCGCTTGACCGCACTCTTACATAACGTCTGTGCTCAGATGTGTCTTTTCTCCGTAGGCCATTGGCTCGTTTTAGATCCTGAGACAGGTTTGTGGGTCAGAGTGGAGTATGAGTGCGCGATGACTGGGATGAATATGTAGTTTCTTTGCAGTGCTGTGTGAGGTTTTTGTAAAACTGCGTGTTGCAGAGACGTGGAGTGCCGTGTCGTTTTTTATCATTGCAGACATCATGTGTAATAACTCGTTTTAACCTAAGCCATTCTGAGCACTTTAAATCTGAAACAACCCCTAAGTTTCTCTCTCTTCCTACATTTCCAGCTCTTCTGGAAGAGACGGAGCGTCTGGCTCAGGACCGCCTCGACTTGCAGCGGCAGGCAGAGAAAGACCGCAGCTCTCTGTCACTGCGTCTCAGGGCCCTGGAGAGGGAGCTGGATGAGCAGGAGACTAAAGGCCTGGAGACGGAGCAGCACCACAAGACCCACACAGAAGACCTTCACCAGAGAGTGCAAGCGCTGGAGAAACAGCTGAAACATGACCGTCAGTTTATTGAGGTGAGTTTCAGCTGAATTCTCCCTGAAATGATGAGAACAGTCTCTCATCTAATCGCCTCTGTCTCTCGCTGCCTTCCTTAACACTATTTGCGTTTACAATGAGTCTTAATCATGTTGGTATATGTTGATGCTCGTCAGTGATCATCCTCATATCAGGTCAGACTTTTAATAACACGCTCCTGAACAGAACTTCCATCATTTAAGTTTCCCTCAACAGCCAAATAATATTACAGGATATTTACTAAATCTGTTCACAGGCTGAGCAGATGAGCTGTGGCTCAGAGAGTTTGTCCACCTCCTGCGTTTGTCTTTTTTGTAGGCTTAATCAGCCTTTATCGAGAGATGTGAATCAATGAGAAATGATTTTTGGGTCTGAAGTCCCGTAACTGTAAACATCCATGTGTAACAGAATTTTTTGAGCAGTGACAAAGTCTGGATTAGTATGGCACAATGTGACCTAAAACTAATACTTCCATATTTTTTGGCTATGTCTCTTTGACTCTAATTTGATTCAGGATATATATCTTGACATTCTTATTTCTTTAAATGTTAAATTCAACCCTTTGCTGCATAAAATGACACCAATTTAATGATTAAAGCAGACCGTTTAGTTGGATTTCTAAAATTTGAGGCGAAAAGGGGGAAGAAATCGAAATCAGGTTAAGTTTGACATACCTTTTATTTCTAACCAAACTTTATGTAGTTACATATATTTAGTTCCAGTAGAATAATTCATTCAGTTTTATTCATCTGGCTGAATGTTTTATATGACTGTCTCGATAGATTTCTTAAATTACAACCGTGAAGACCAATCACAGTTTGAAAATAACATGAACTAAAGTTGAAGGTGACTTAATCTGACTTTCGTTTCCATAAATTAACAACCTGGGTTTGTTGATTGCGCTGAAATGACTCTGTTGGTGACTGTCGCTGAGCCTGGAGTCAGGTGTGGTGGTTTGGAGATTCTCCTCCTCCCTCTGTTTACTTTGCAGCTCAGAGTTTTCTTTTTGGTGTGTTGACGTTTGTATGTGTTTGTGGTGATGCTGCAGAACCTGCTTTGTTTTCTGATGACATTGCAGCTTGCAGCATTTTGGTATTCAGCTGTAAATTATAACCAATCAAAGCAAATACAAAATCGAAAGTGAAACTTAAGTATATGTTGTCGTGTTTGGTTTGGTTGTTGTGGAGAGCTGGGGGAGAATCAGGCGAGGATCACACAGGCAGCAAAAAGGCCCTGAGTTGGGAAAGGTTGAAAACCACTGTCTCAAAACATCTACAATTCATACTCGATGCTTGTATTAAAGTAATTTTATACATCTTATGTGCAACAAGCCACGATACATCAAGTATGTTTGGTATATTCACCACCCCTCACCAGGGTTGCCCATTAGTTGGTTAATTAGAACCTAAAGTGATGGTGATACTGAAACAATATATTCTTTTACCTCCTTCTTCCATTTCTGGCTGAAATTGCTGTAATTGCTTGTCCTCTCTTCCCCTCTGAGGATGTCAGAGTGAATATTTTCATGTTTCGTGTCCTTAATGTCACGGTCGCGCTCTCCCTCTCGCTTCATTTGCTGTTGTGTGTACAGGATCAGGCTGTGGAGCGTGAGCACGAGCGGGACGAGTTCCAGCAGGAGATCGGACGACTGGAGGCCCAACTCAGACAGACGGCGAGCGCGGAAACCAAAGGACACAGGGTGAGGGTGCATGGCGTGTGCAGCACTTTTGAACGTGTTATAACAAGAATATTAACGATTGATGAAAAGGTTGAATGCATCATTGTTTTTTGAGCCTGACCTCTGCCATGTGTTTGTCCCCGTGCTGAACGGATTGCTGTAGTTTGAGGACTTGGTTCTGCAGGTATGGAATCTAACTAGCATCCGTCTCCTAGCTTCTCTGGCTCTCGTGCATGGTGTGCATCATTCATCATTGTTCCTGCGCTATCATCCATAGAGTCATTCTGCATTTGTTCACTGCAAAAACTGAGATCAAAGCAAGTCATTATGTCTTCTTTTAAGTGAGAAATGTCTTTTTTGACTCAGTACAAGCCACATTCACCAGACAAGTCCATAGGTGTTTTTGGATTAGTGTTGTTGATTGTTTATCTGTGTTAATTTATTTTCATATATGTAATTATAATCATTGGTCGTTGTTTTGATTCTATTCTGTTGTCTTCTTTTGTCTTTGTCATGTTCAAAATAGCAGATGCATATTATCGAAGACTTATAAACCGTGTGCATTATTATTATTACTATTTTTATTATTGTTATAGTTATTATTATATGGTTGTGTGATAGTAAGAACTATATATATAAGTGTGTGTGTGTGTGTGTTGCAACCTGACAAGCAAATTTCTCTTACCCCATCATCAGTTCATCATCAGAGTTTTTTGACTTTTAATTTTTGTATTATTAAATATTAAATATTGTGTTTTTGGATTTGTCAGTTAAATATGGCTCATACCAAGTATGATAAGACAATTTCCACTGAAAAAGACACAAACACTTACTTTGATGTCAGTTTTTGCGGTGTTCCCATTTCATTGCCCGTTTCTTAACATCATTGGCTTCTGTTTTGCACTTCATTTGTCTTTCACCTCCGGGTCACTGCTCTCTGGAATGGCTTAAATTTTACATTTAGTGCTGGCGGCTGCAGATCCGGATTGGCTTATTTCTCTTTAAATCATCTAGTTTTTCATTCTCCAATCTCTTTCCTGTGTCTTAACACTTAAGAAACATTTCTAAAAATGCGTCCTCCTTTTTCTCTCTGCAGGTGGAGAGTCTGCAAGCTATGATCAAAGACAAAACAGAGGACCACGCCTCTTTGCTCGCAGCCAATCAGCAGGCACAGCGGGATCTTACAGAGCGCAATGAGGAGATTGACAAGCTGGCCGGACGAATCAGAGAGCTGGAACAAGCCCTGCTGAGCAGCGCGGAGAGTAACAGATCTGTCAGTTTCCTGGAGCAGGAGCTGCACAGAGCCAAGCTGAGAGAACAGGAGCTGACACAAGTAAGAAAACACCCAAACACTCGTCTGTGTGAAGTCTTAAAGCTCTTTTTCCAACACGTCTGCTCTCTTCTGTCAGGATAAACAGGCGCTGGAGCAGCAGCAGCTGAGCAACAGGCTTCAGATTTCTGCTCTTCAGTCCAAACTGGACGAGACGAGACACTGTTACCATGAAAACACACGTGACCCCACGCAGGAGCTGAGGGAGGCTCTGGACACGGCCCAGCAGAGCCTGCAGAGCAAAGAGCAGGAGGTACAACAACATTCAGCTCTGAAGGGACTGTTTTAGAGAAATGCTTTTGACTGCACTGCCCCCTTCTGGAACCAACGTGTAATCGTATGTTCAGCTCATTTTTTTAGAAAAACTGAACTCACTGGTGCTTCATTTGTAGGTTGAGATCCTGCTGGGGCAGCTGGAGGCCGTGCAGAGCGACTTAAACATCAAAGAGGTCGAACTGAAACACCTCACGCTTCAGCTGGAACTGCTGACCAATCAGAACGCAGCTCATGTGAAGGCGTTACAGGACCAGATTGACGCTTTAAAAGTAAGTTCTTGTTTGTTGGTAAATTAAAAGCTGTGTGTTGTTTTTATGTTAACCGCTTTTATTTTTACTTCACGGCGAACAAAATGAAATTCATATTCATACTGTTATCAAGCCGTCTCTCATTAACACAATCTGGTGGGTCACCTGTTTGACATGTTTTGGGTTTGTTTTCTTAAAGCTGGTCACTTGTTTCTATCACATGATCTGGCAACACTGCTCCATGTGTGACTCATTGAAGGGCTGACCAGCAACAAACGTGTCTATTAGAAGTATAAGAGACTGAGAAAACAGCATCATCTGTTTGAGTCTTTATCTTCCTCCTTTGTTGACTTTTTGTGCTTTGGTCCCCTCTGCCTGCAGGAAAATGTGTCTGCTCTCAGCATCCAGAGGGAGGAGAGCGATGAGAGAAGTGAGGTGGAAGAAACAGAGGAGGAGAACTTCCCGTCTGCGTTACTCCAGGAGAAAAATCAGGAGATCGACCACCTCAACAGTGAGATCCACAGACTGGAGCAGGAGCTGGAGAGCAGCAGGGACAGTCAGGTCAGAGCCACTTTGACCTCAGGGAGGTGAGAGACAGTCTGATGAAGCTTTTCTCATTCTTTCATGTGTTTGCTTTCAGGTTTTGGAGGCGGAGCTGGAGGACCTGCGCTCACAGGTGGAGCACCTTCAGTCTGAGGTGGTGAGATTGCGAGAGAACAAACAAGAAGAGGAGGAGCGCCTCCATGAGGTCATCAGCACGCTGCAGGCAGAGCTCGCCACGCTCGGCCCCAATGTGCACGAAGTCAGCGACTCTCAGGATGGAGACAGCATCAACCCCTCACCGGCGCCCAGCCCAGAACCTCGCCACTACCCGGTCCAGGAGCACGAGCGGAGAGGAGGCCCGAGCAGCTTGAAGCAGGAGCTCAGTCTGACTCAGGGGAAATCATCACGTCCTCTTCGCTCTCGCCTCAAAGCTCTGCAGAGCCAGCTGGACACGGCAGTGGCGGAGAAAGAAGGGCTGGAGCGACTGCTGCTCACTCAGGAGGAGGAGTTCAGAGGACACGGCGAAGAGTTCGGGAAGAGACTCAAAGCTGAAAGAGAAAGGAGCGACGGACTCCTCGGCGCCAAAGAGGCGGAGCTGGAGGAACTCAGAGCTAAGATAGAGGAGGAGAGAGACAACCATCAAACTGAAGCCAAAGAGATGAAGGAGAAGAACGCAGAGCTCCAAAAGAGAGAGAAAGAGACCAGGAGTGAAATCACTGCTCTCAGAGTGAAGAACCAGGAGATGAAAACAGAAACTGAAGCCCTGAGAGAATCCAGCCTGACTCTGGAGAGGCAGGTCCAGGAGGTGCGAGCAGAGCTGACAGACATGGAGGAGCTGGTCGCAGAGGAGAGAGCGAAGGTTCAAACGCTGAGGAGACGAGAGGAGCAGCTTCAGGAGGAGACTGAGAGGACAAAGCAGGAGGTGACATCATTGAGGGTCTGCATCCAGAACCTGAGGCTTCAGCTCAACGAGAGGGAGAGCAGTCAGGAGGAGGTGCAGAAGGAGGTGCTGGTGAGTACTGTCTGATATGACCAGTGACAGACTTATCCTCAGTCGTGCTCCCTGGTACGATTCAGTCAAAATGAATTGCAGAAAATGAAAATAAACTTTTCACCCAGTCAAAACTGATTTAAATTATCTTAAAATTAACATTTCCTTGGTCAAAACTGAGTTGTAGAAATTTCAAAATTACATTTGGTGTAATCAAAATGGCATTAAAAATATCTTAAATTCACATTTCACCTTGTCATAAAGTAGGTTGCAGATATTTCAGATTTATATTTTGCCAACTTGAAAAAAATTGACAGAAATATCAGATTCACATTTTACCAGGTAAATAATTAAACTGCAAAAATCTCAAATATACGTTTTGCTTGGCCAAAGTTTAATAAAATGTATCTCAATTTTGCATGTTGCTCCGTCAAAATTGAAATACAGGAATCTCAAACTCACATTTCACCTCAAATTTGAATAGAGGAAATCTGAAATTCACATTTGCATAGTCCAAATTGAATTGTGAAAATCTCCAATTTGCATTTCACCTAGTCAAAGTCTATTTATGCAGACAGTCTAACCAAATGTCTTATGTAATAATGGAGTAACAATGTTTCAAATGTTAAAACTCATTTATGTTTTAGAGGATACTAATTCTAAGGGTGCCAAAAGTTTTTTCCCCTGTTACATTTTTACCCACTTTGGTTTCATTTTTCACTCCAAAGTGAATTCCTGCAAAAATACACAGTGTATATTCATCATTTAGGGCTTGCTGGAAACAGAAAAAACACAGACTACTTTGCTTTTTACAGAATTTGGCTGGAGAAAACAGATTTGTTGTTCTGTAAATTTTCCGAAAGGACATGAGAATCACGTTGATAAACTTCTCTCTTCTTTTCTGCTCCGTTCACGCATGTTGTTGACATCAGTCATGATACATTCAGGTTATCTGGGAAACTTGAGAATCTAACAGTTTCGCCAGTTTTTCAGGTTTTGGATTGGACAAATGGTTTGTAAATGTCAGTAATTTAATTCAGTAATTTTAAAGTAAGCGGGTTCTCTTTTGCTCCCACCAGCATTTTTGGTATCCCAAGGGTTAGACATGTTCATTTATAAATAGATGAATAAATCCTTTTTTTTTTTTCAAAGTGCTCTGAGAAGCCATTACCTGGCCTCTGTATTTACGGGATCGAAGTTGGTTTGTGAAAATGTTTGAGAGTTCAAAGTGGGCCCTGAGCTGGAAAAGGTCGGGAACCAGTGCTCTATAGTACACTTGAGAAAAAAAAAACCTAAGTGATCAGAGCTGTGGCACAAATCTCTCCCTGAAGCCAGTTTGGATGTAGTTTCATCCAATTTGGTGAACTTGCTGGAGCAGGCCCTGTGTACACACAGGAAAGGACTTGCAGCTGTAAGTGTGACTGCAGGCAGGATCACATCTGGTCGTAGTTAACGGCGCCAACACGTCACCACAGCGTGAGTCTGAGTAAAACAGGGGAAGTTACGTTGAAGTGAGGAAGAGGGAAGAGGACCTGTGTTAGCTGCTGTTTTTAAAGCTCTGATGATTTTATTTCGCAAATCTTCTGGTTTCGTCTGGACAGGATGTGGTACGGAAGAGAAGTGGTTGCTCTTGTGTAAACACTGAGGCTGTAATCTTTCTCTAGTCTTTTTCTGTTCAGGAGCTCCATGTCTCTCTGACAGACTGCTCTCTGACAACTTCTTGTTTTTGTCTTTTAGCAAATGTAGCTAAAGAGGTTAAAGCAGCTTAAACTAATGACCTTGGTGCATGTGGTTCTTATTAAGCTGCAGTTAAAATCCGTTCTTTCATTAGATTAAAGTAGATTTCATCCTTTAAAACTTCAGATTTGTGAGCAGGATTGAGTTTTTATGCGCTGCAGGGTGACTGTGTTGGTTCTGTGTTTGTGTATTTCAGACGCACGCTGAGGTGACTCTGGCCAAAGCAGACGCCGCCCTGAGACAAAAAGAGGCTGAGCTCATCAGACTGAGGGCCGAGCATCAGGCTCTGAGGACGGAGCTGACCGCGGTCAAACAAGGACTGAGCACCAGCACGGAGAGAGCAGAGAAACTACACGTAGAAGGACAGGTGGGAGGATTTGATTCACAAAAACAGAAGTTTGAAGTCAGTCAGTGTGTTAATATACCTCCTCTTCGACCATCAGACCAAAGACAGAGCGCTCATCGACCTGGAGTCAGACAACGGGCAGCTGAAGGCGGAGCTGCGACGTCTGCAGGAGGATCTGGCTGTGCAGGAGGAGGAACTGGCCTATCAGCAAAGAGAATTACAACAAC
Organism: Thalassoma bifasciatum; assembly: GCA_008086565.1. Lineage (NCBI taxonomy): Eukaryota > Metazoa > Chordata > Actinopteri > Labriformes > Labridae > Thalassoma > Thalassoma bifasciatum. The sequence goes on from RPOG01002378.1 coordinate 44,353, forward strand.
TCAGACAGATCTGTCAGCAGCAGCAAACACGACCTCACAGACAAGGAAACCCTCAGAAAGGTAGAAACCTGTTCACACCTCAACATGTGCTCTCTCTTATTTCTTCACTTACAGTGCTATTCACAGCTCAACCTCCATGTTTAGTCTAACTGAGTCTTCTTTCAGCTTTGGACTACAATTTACAACTAATTAAAATTATTTTATCACATTTCATCCCTACTTTTACTTAAGTTAACAGCTAGAAACAGTCTCACAATTTTTTTTTTTAACATTCACATTTTGCACAAAATACCTAAGATGCACAGAGAGGAGTGCGGAGGGGGCAGTTGACCCCCCTCATGACCCAATTGTTGAAAAATGCATTTTTAAGTGCCCTCTTCAGAGCAAAAGCAAATGTTAAAAATTCCTGCCTGGTTGGAAAAGTACATAATCTGCCCTTGACTGTTTGAAGCACAATAAACTACCCTCATCTTGGGAGACAAAACATTTGCTATGTTGTCCTCTTGGGAACCAAATATGCAAAAGTGCCCTCACAGGAGCACAAAATGTGTGACAAAATGCACTTTTGGGCGCCAAAACAAATGTTGAAATGCTCTCTTAAAAGCCAAAAATTCATGCCAAAATGCTTTTTTTTTAACTAGAATCTACAAAAATACTCGCAGGGCCAAAGTGCTCTTTTGGGTGCCAAAACAAATGCCTAAGTGCTCTCTTCAGAACCACAGTGAGTGCCAGAGTGCTTCTTTGGGAAGCCAAAAATGCAGAAGTGCCTAAAATGTCTGCTATATGCCCCATTTTTTCCCCCTTGCCCTTATAAATGTCTGTGGATGCCACTGCTAAGGTTAATTTTAGAGTCCAGGAGGTGTGAATAGAAACCTGTTGTTATTTTTCAAATCACCACTTGTAGACTTCAAACTGCAATTAAGACAAAGCCATTGTCCTGTAGATGTCATAAATTCTCAGATTATGGGTTAGTGGGATGTTTCTGTGACTAAAATGATAGAAGAAAATCTTAAATCACAATATCTCTGCTGAAATCTCCATCTTTTTAGCTTATCCTGCACTTTTATTTCAGCGTGTCCCGATATGACACTGATATCAGCAAAATAGAATATTGTATTATATCTGCCTGTATCTAAGACCTCTGGCACAAGCAGTTCATTCCAGACTCTACAACCAGAGCTGAATGTAACATCATTCCCGGTAACATACCAGAATGGAAAAGGTTGAATCTGAACACCCCTTTTTTTCCCATGATGAAGGATTTTAAAAGCGTCTCTTTCTTTGATTCGAAGTTTCATTGTCAGTAAAGAAACTCTAAATTGCCTCAAACTTTCTGGAAACCCATCTCTGTATAACAGTGTTTATTTTCCCTCCTGTCAGATATTTCTCACAGAGCCTTCGAGGACGTTGTGAGCGTCTCCCGTGATGAAGTGTCACTCGGCTCTCCGGAGGTTTTGAGGAGACTCGAATGCTCCGAGGACAGACTACCCGAGCGCTTCCACGCCTCAGCTCTTGGCTCTCGCCTGTCGGAGCTCAGCGCTCTGAACAGCACCGGTCTCCACGTCAAAACCTCCCCGAGGGTCGAGATGGAGGCACCGCACTCCAGGACCATCACGCCAGAGCCGGCCACGCGCAGCTCCCACTCCCCAGGCTCCATGTCGGACAACTTCTCCATGTTGGACTCGGCGGACACGGACAAAGTAAACAACCAAACACCAACCTGCACTCACGCTGCCTTTCAGGGAGTTTTTGTGACTTGTTTTGCTCAATAAGCTTGAATCTTCATTTGTTTTTGTTCACTTTTTTCCAGGTGCGTGAATTTGAAGGATTTGACCTGACAACGCCTCCATCTCCTCTTGGATCCACCTCCTCCCTGTCAGCTCCAGAATGGGCCAGTGATGGATACGGGAGCAGTACGTATCAACACACGCAAACACACGCGTCTTCACGGTCAGAGCCGTCACATCAAGTCTGTCAACTTCTAGGACACAAGACTTTCAGCAGGTCTACAACCCCAACTCCACTGAAGTTGGGATGCTGTGTAAAACCTAAAAATAAAACAGAATACAAGGATTTTTATATCCTTTTCAACCTTCATTGAATTAAATACACTAAAAAGAAAATGTACCTATTGTTTGACTATTAAACTTGATTGTTTGTTTGTTTTTTTGTAAATAATTGCTCATTTTGAATTTGATGCCTGCAACATGTCCCTAAAAAGCTGGGACAGGTTCATGTTTTCCACTGTTACATCACCTTTCCTTCTAACAACACTTAGAAGGACCTGAGGGGTCAAAGGTCACGGCCATTCAATGTTGGTTTTGGGCCTTGCTGCTTTCGTGCAGAGATTTCTCCAGATTCTCTGAATCTTTTGATGATATGGTCTGTAGATGATGAAATCCATCAATTCCTGCAGTTGTTCTTTGAGGAACATTGTTCTTAAACTGTTGGATTATTTGCTCACACAGTTGTTGACAAAGTGGTTACCCTGGCTCCATCTTTGCTTGTGAAGGACTGAGTCTTTTGGTGATGCTCCTTTTATACCCAATCATGACACTCACCTGTTTCCAATGAACCTGCTCACCTGTGGAATGATCCAAACAGCTGTTTTTTTTCAGCATTCATCAACTTTCAGTCTTTTGTTGACCCTGTCCCAGCTTTTTAGGAACCTGTTGCAGGCACCACATGCAAAATGAGTGAATATTTGCATTTTGTGAGATTTTGAGGAACAACAATTTAAATTTTCTGTTACTGTAATCTGTCTTCTTCTGTTTTGTTCCAGATGTGAGTTCAGAGCTAGGTGCTCGGCTCAGGGTGGAGCTGGAGCAGACTGAACGATTAGACGCTCAGTTTGTTGAGTATCTCCGCCACAGAGGAATCAACCCCACCGTGAACACAGACAGCGCCGCGGGCAGCATGAGCTACAGCGACGACCTGCTGTCACCTGAACTCCAGGTAGCTTTCATCCATACCACTGAGCAGCTGATGTGCTAATGATTCTGAATTTCTCACAGATGTTTCCTGATTCTTCTGCAGGCTCTGTTGAAGAAAGTTTACCAGGAAAGCTGCAGGATCCTCACTTTGTCCCAGCGCTCGTCCTCAAACCAGCCTCACACAGACTTCAAAGCCTTTTCTTTGAGTCAGATGCAGCACTACTCTGAAGAAAGCTCCACGCCGCTGCAGCACCAGGACAAGCTGTCCTCCAACCCTCCAATGAGCTGGCAGCAGGAGAAGAGGGCGCTTCAGGAGACGGTGATCGCCCTCAGAGAGCTGCTGTGCAGGATGGCTCAGAGACAAACACAACACGTACGTTTCTGTGTCTGGAAGAGAATCCTGCAGCTGTGTCTGCTTCACTTGCTGATCGCTTTCTGCTCTCTTTCACAGAGCGACTTCAGGGGGGATGATGCCTGGTACAGAAGTCAGCTTCAGGCTGATGTTCAGGTCGAATATCAACTGAGGGCGGAGCTTGAGGAGAGCCAGAAACACCTGACATGTGCTCAGGAGTCTCAGCAAGAGCAGAAAAACAAAATACAGTCACTGAGGTATTTTATGATTTACTATCTTCTCTTTCCCATAATTCTCTAAAACTTAAGGAGGTGAAAACACGTTTTGAGTCTTTGTTTTTCTTCAGGCTGGCTGTGGAAGAGGGTGAGGAAGCTTTGAAGAGGGAGCAGAGCCGAGTACAGGAGCTTCAGCAGCAGCTGGAGCAGGAGAGAGCTCTGAGTCTGCGAAAGGACAAAGAGGAGGAGGAGAAGAGAGAGGTGAGAGGATGAAAAGCCAAATGTAGTTTTACATTTTCCTTTAGATTTGACTTTTTGTTTCAGTTTAGTTTTTGAAGCAGGTTGTCTAGCTTGATTTAGTTTTTAATTTCTGAAATGTTTAGTTCAGTTAAGTTTTTCATGAGTATCAGTATTCGGTTGGAGGTAGTGAGCATGCGCAGCCGCTGATGCTGAGCCACTGAGGAGGAGACGAGTTTGGATGTTGTGTGTAAACAAATAAATGAAACCTATTGAAAGTTCCTGCATACTCTGCCCTTAAGCTTCATTTTTCATGTTTTTTTCACCCCTCATTTTTCATCAGTTTTTGTAAACTTTAATCACCTTGGTCGGATGAAGTCTCACCAAAGGTTTCTGCTTCTGTAAACGATGTGAGGAATTTAGAAAGTGCTAGAGCTTCCATTTTAAACCCTGAAAGATGACCTGTCTCCTCTTCCCTCTTCTTCCTTCTCCAGGCCATGCACGTCTCTCTGGAGCAGCAGAGGTCAGAGGTCATGGCTCTGAAGGGTCAGGTGGAGCAGGAGACGGTGGCGTGCAGCAACCTGAGACGAGAGCTCCAGATCGAACAGTCCCGCAGCGAGCTCCTGGAGAAACGTCTGGACGACACGCAGAAGGAGCTGGAGGAAGAATGCCAGAACGCCGCGCTCAAACTTCAGGAGAAAACCCGCACCCTGGTGGAGACGGAGACTCGCCTCACGGAAATCCACTCCAAGCTCACCCACGCCAACAGGCTGCTGGACGAGGAGAGGGGGCGGAGCTCCAGGCAGGTGGATGAGCTCAGCCGCAGACACCAGGCTGATGAAGCCAGAGACAGGAAGTTCATCTTCGACCTGCGCGCCCAGCTGGAGCAGGAGCGACGGCAGGGGGAGGAGCTGGCAGCAGCAACAGACAAACTGAGGGCGGAGCTGCTCCAGAGCAGGAGGAGGTGGGAAGGGGAGGAGAGGAAGAGAAAGGAGGAGCAGGAGGCCGCAGCTCGCCATCGAGTCACCATGGAAGCTTTGAGGGAGCAGAAACAGGAAGCAGCTCGGGGTTTAGAGAAGGAGCGGGAGCAGTCCAGACGCCATGGGGCGGAGCTGAGCGAGCTGAAGGAGAGACTGCGAGTGCTGAAGGACAAAGAGAGGGAGAGGGAGGAGCAGTGGGAGAGAGAGAGGAGGAAGGAGAGGCAGGAGCAGATGGAGAGAGAGAGACGACAGGAGAAGACCAACAACAAACTGGTGCGAACACTTTTATCACAGCCATCACACACATGAAACGATTTGATCCAGCAAAGACAGATTATTGTCATTGAGATTTTCTGTTTTCAGAGCGAGCTGGAGCTGCTGAGGAAACAGGACCAGCAGAGAATGCAGGAGCTGCAGCGCACTTTGGCCGAGCTGGAGAGAGAGGAGAGAGAGATGGCCGCTCAGAGGTTGACAGGACGAGCAACAGGGCAGCAACACAAGCAGCCATCCTCCCGAAACGGCGCTCAAACAGGCAGCACATATCAAATCAAGCAGGTACATGAGCGGTTATCACACCCAGGTTTGATAAATCACCTCTTCACCTTTCATCACTTTACACTGCTGATGTTTTCTTCTCTAACGCAGACTCCGTCGGCCTCACCAAAGATCCTGGAAAAGTTGTTGGAGGAGAACTCAGAGCTGACGGAGCGTGTGACTTTGCTGAGTCAGGAGAAAACAGCGCTCAAACACAGACTCGCTGCCCTGGAGCAGGAGCTGCGGCGCACAGAGAACGAGCTCGCTAAGGTCACCGCGGAAACTGAGAACAGACCCATCAACGACGTGATTAATAACAGCAAGGTCAGTGAAAACCTGCACATCTCTATAAATCTACCACAAGGCCTGTGTGGTAAATGGTTCATACAGAAAACCAGAATTTCAGCGGGGACCCATTTCACTGCTGCACAGTGTGCGCACAGGAAAGTTGTTAGCTGAGAATAACTGCATCATAAACTTTTAAAGTGACCCAGAGGAACTAACACCAAAAAGAGGAGCCACACCTGTGGTTTGGAAATTCTTCAGCTTTAAAAGGTTGAATGTGGACCAAACAATTATCTTATTCAAATGCTGACGAGCATGAGAGGCTGGACAAAGTACTGAACTCCAGTACTGGAGTCAAAGTATTGATACTTTCGGTCAAATCTTACTCAACTACATGTAAAAGTCACTTGGTCAAAATTTTCCTCAAGCTAAAGTACCAAAGTATGTACTTTTAAAAATACTCAAGTATTCAAAAGTACATTTTCTTATGTCAGTATATTTCTGTGTTGTTTTCTCAGAGCTTTTACAGAAAATTTAGCTCTAAACCACCTGATGTAATGACTTACATGTAGAACCACTCTGCTACAACAGGTCGGTAGAAACACCTCTCAGAACTTCAGCATGACAATAAAATTAGAAAAAAAACGATAAGGGCAGTTACTGTCGTTTGATTTTCTTACTTAAACATCTCCACTTAAAAAAAAAAAAAAAGCCAGCAGGGCCTTTGTTCTCCCCACACTTTCACCATGGGGGATTTGCAAGTTTATGGTTCAGTTCATTACCACAAACAAACTAGAACACTGCTTTCAAGAACTCACTACCCTGTCGACCCACTTGGCTACATGATAACATAACACAAGAAACATTAACAAAATTAAATCCACTCTGCATTTCTCCAGTGATCTCCATAGATGATGCACATTTAGTCTTGTAGATGTATTTCCAAATCCATCACAGGTGTAAGCGGTGACTGTAATTGGTTCAGTGTGTGGCCAACAGCATTTTAGAAAAGAGAAGAAAAACATCAACAGCTGATTACAAAACTATGCTGATGCTGAGCCTTAAAAGGGAAAAGTAACGACAAGCTCTGTCGAAATGTAGAAAAGTAGAATACTTGTCTTTAAAATGTAGTGGAGTGAAAGTCATTAGTTTCCTAAAGAAAAAATACTCAAGTACAGATACTCAAAAAATGTACATTAGTACAGTACTGTAGTAAATGTACTCTGTTACTGTCCACTTCTGATAAGTGGTCGTTGGTAGTAATGTGTTTGCACATGAAAAAATAACTGATACAGCCCTTGTGAAAAATGTCAAATGGACTGTTAAAAGTCAATCAACTGCAGTAAATCTTATCTCATTAGAAGAAACTGTGTGTTAGGACACTCAGTATTCATCCACCTGATCTGTGCTTCCTGTCTCTGTGTCCTCAGGTGCAGCGTCTGTACGAGCGTTACCTGCGCGCTGAGAGCTTCAGAAAAGCTCTGGTGTATCAGAAACGTTACCTGCTGCTCCTGTTGGGAGGTTTCCAAGAGTGTGAGCAGGCCACGCTGTGTCTCATAGCTCGTATGGGAGCTCGACCGTCACCTCAGCTCTCCTCCCAGCGCAGACCGCTCGGAAGATTCAGAGCCGCTGTTCGAGCGGTCGTAGCTGTTTCCAGGTAAAGTTAACCAACAGGTCCAGAGCTAAGATTCCTCTGCTCTGTGTGTTTGTGATAATAATCTAACTCTTTGTTCTTGTCAGGATGAGGTTCCTGACCAGGAAGTGGAACAGAGATATCAGGAGGTTATCTTCACATGGAGCCGTCAACGGGCACGTTACAGGTCAGCTCAGCTTCAGGTGACATCATCATTAACATTTTCTCAGTTTGAGTGTCATTAGTTTAATCTGAATGTCTCTCACAGGGCCCAAAGCTGAAGTTTTAAAAAATCAACACCTGAGACTGAACTCAGACTCTCAATCAAACAGAGAAACAGTGTCAGCCCTCATTCCACCGGCCAAATCACCCTTCAGGTTACATAACAGGTAAAAAAGTCTCCAACACATCCTGGTCAGCTTCATTTTTAAAGTGAAGGTCTAAGTAAGTGTCTTTCTGGCTTCAGGTCGTACTCCAGCAGCAGTCTGGCCTCTGGGACGTCAGGAGAGACGTCACAGGAACCTGATCGATCACAAACAGAATATATCCACCACCTGGAAAAGCTCCAGCAGCGACTGGTGGGAGTCATGAAAGGTGAGCAGCCACCATAATTACGAACTGTTTTTAAAGGGGCTGTGAGGACTTTCTGAGTGGTCTCATAGATGTCTCATCTCTAGACATATGCCTGGTCATAATCCACAATTTAAAACAAGATCATCAGCACTAAAATAGTTTTTTTTCTACCACAGCAGCTGAGGAAGTTTAGAAGAGAGAAGAGAAATCTGTGTTTTTCTCTGCTGAAAATTATTTCAGTGATTTATTTAGTACTAACGGTGGAAACAGGAGCTGGACTGTCTGAGAGAAAAAGAACAAAGCGCAGAAGAAAGCTAAACAGGAGAGAGATAGAGCACAGGCTAAAGGCTAAATCAAAGTTGAAGGAAAAAGACAAGCTAAAGACTCTAACATGAGTTAAAGACTGAAACAAAGGCAAAAGGACAAGTTAAAGGCTAAATCTTGAGCTAAAGGCTAAAAACACAAGCTTAAGGCTAAAACAGGGGCTAAAGGCTTCAGCACCGACTTAATGACGGGAACGTGCCAGGGGCTAAAACACAAGCCAAAGTTTAAACTACAAGCTAAAGACTCAAACATGAGCTAAAGGCTAATGCACAAGCACAAGCTGAAGGCTAATTAGAGCTAAAGGCTAAAACACAAGCTGACGGCTAAAACATGAGTTGGGAACCTAAAGGATAAATACAAGCTAAAGGCTGGAAAAAAGCTAAAGGGCTAAGACCCAATCTTAGGGCTCAAACATGAGCTGAAGGCTAAGACACAATCCACAGGTACAAATACAATTCAAAGGCCAAAATCCAGCTCAAGGCTAAAACACTGGTTAGAGGGCTAAAATGTGAACAAAAGGCTGAAACATGAGTTTAAGGCTACAACACAGAGGCTTAACCCAGGCTTAGAGCTAAAACACAAGCTAAATGCTAAATTACTGGCTTATGGCTCAGAGGAGTTGGTAGATGAGCACTGGTGGGACACAGCCACAACCTCACAGCCCCTTTGAACAGGATAAAATGTGGGCCACAGTGGAACCACAGGGGGGTGTACAAAGAAAACTGTTGAAGAACTAAAGGGTGGATTCAGGTTGGAGGTCACGCTGGTGAAGGCACCACTAAAAACATTCCAGGTAAATAGTCCAGCACGTGTTTCTGGGAGATGTTACAGAGCACTGGGCTGACACTTTCACACTCTCATGTTGAGATCACTCCTCTAAAAGACGTGTTTGTTGTCACTTTATTCAGTCCCTCATTTCTCCTCCTGAAAGCAGCTTGTCATTAAACCCCGCCCTCTCACATTTCCCACCATAGAGACTGATGTCTCTCCACCTCCTAAAGAGGAGCGGAGGGTTCAGTCTGCCTGTTCCCCTCACATGACCGCTTACCGGCAGCGCTGGCTGCAGGAGAACAGGACGTGGCTGTACCTGAGCTGTTTGTCGCCCATTTACCTGAACGGCCCAGGTGAGTGTGAGCGTAACAGACTCACTCCACCGAACAAAGCAGCTGCACGGTCACGTCTGAGGATGGGTGCTGGATCACTGGGAGCACTGATACTTATCACACATGGATTGTTCATCTATTAAACAGTAAATCATTTCTTTTTCCTCCCTCAGGTCCGTCGTTGCTGCAGCCTGACCCAAAGTTGAAATGATGAATGTCCATGCCTTACATCCACGATGAAAATCCTGTCACATGTTGAATTTCTTTTTTAATGCATAAATTATTTTCAACATTTGCCGTTGTCTTTTCTATTCTCTGTTCTAAAGTATTTGAAGTTCCCTCCTTAATATTTCTCATTTTTTAAATGTCTCTGATATTTTTCTATAATATTTTTTATCTCTTTGTGCCGTGTAAATACTACTGATGTTTAATTCAATGCACACATGTTCAAATTTGCACTGCTTTTAATTCAAATATCTGTAGTGAATTCTTAACGCTGAAGTTGAACTGTTTGTTTTTTGTATTTTCTATGTTTTTCCATAAAGTTGAAGTATTTTAAATGTGTACAAACTAAATAGACTGTTATTTTTTGGCAGCTCATTGTATAACTATGCCTTTGAGGTAAAACACTTTTTATGATGCAAGTAAAAGAAAAAAAAAATCCCAAATCTGTTGTGTGCTGTTTATTCATCCAAACTGAGTCATTTATAAGCGCTTTGTTTTCTACAATTACAAATAGACAAAGGAGTTAAATTACACTTTATTAATTCTCAATCTCAATGTCAAGAATTTTATATCTCAGAGCACTTTTTAAATTAAAATGCAAAACTTCACTTTTTGTCATTTGTTAAAAGATTAAAATGGATTTTACCAGAGATTTTTGAATTTACTCTCTTGAACTTTTTTTTTCTCTTTTAAACTTTAATTTAAAATTAAGAAAGGTTTAGAGTCATAATCTGGTTTTATTGTCAAGCACATTTACACATACAAGGAATTTGACTTTAGTGTGTTGGTACTAAACGATTTACAGGGAAATCATGCAACTAGCAACAGCTTAAATAATAGATAACGAGAAGCTGTACAATATATAATATTTGAAATTCAGAAATATTGAAAAATAAAGACACAAAATGTGGAAAACAAAATGTACAAAGGTGCCGTGTATGGATAGGGTTAGGATTGTCTTTTCAGTTATTAATGAGCAAACACAACGTCAGGGGGAAGGATTTTATGGAAATCAACCAGTGATTAAGAGATAGGTTCTTTATTTTTTTAAAGAAGAAAAACAGTCCTCAAATTAAAAACATACAACAAGCAGCTTCTAAGAATACGAAAATTCATTTCCTCAAGACATAAAAATAAAACATAAGGACACTCCAATGCTATTTTATTTTCATTTAATGATATAATTTTTATCATTTGGTCAAGTTTTCCCCCTTTTTTTCCTGGTGGAAACTGGTTTCCAATTACAAACAATGTAAATCGAATGTGTTTATCTTTTTTTTTTTTTAGTACCAGAGCTGCACAAACTTAGCTCTGTTTTATCAAGATAATTTCATTTCATCAAAAAAAAAATCTCAGAAAACAACCTTTTTCTTGAGACGAGAAAAATAAGTCATAATCTGGAGTAAATAACTGCAGTTACATTTTTCAATCCCGAGGAAACAAAGCTTTTTATTTAATTTAATTTTAATTTTTATTTTTATTTTTTTTTTTTTTAGAAAATCCTGGCTCAAGAGGGCTTCCATAGTGTTGGGAATGTTAGATATTTTGTTCTTTACCTTGCAATTAATTTTTTTTTAAAATCAGATTTGAGTGTAAAATCATTCCATTTCTTTCTACTTGGGGGTTATCTTTCATCGAGATTGTTCTTTATTTATTTATGACCACAGTCTTTTTTTAGGATTGATTGACAGCTGTTAAATAAAAAAAGATAAGATAATTTTGATAATATTTGGTGAGTCCTCTTATTTCGTGTCAGACACATGACTTTTTGGCTAAATGGCTAATTTCTTAATTTAATTTTTTTTTTTGGCTAATTTATTAGTCTAATAAAATCGGACTCTGTAGGGTTACATTTATGTTTTCTACAGAGAGGATGACCATCATTAAGTCACATTATTCCTGTAGTTCTGATTTAGAAGCTCCGCCCACTCGTCTTTGAAAGTTACGTAACATTCGTACAGACAGCGTCGCTGATGACGCACATCCCCAGCACACCGCTGCTAATGCTAAGCTACTAGAGGGCTGTGTATGTGTCGTAGGTTGAAATTTGACGTTCCTTCAGTTGTTTGAACAGTCCTGGCCCGCGAAGAAAGCATCGTTACACTAATCTCGTATCTCTCTGGGATGTATGGATGGATAGTTGACGGAATCTCGTCTCTGTTTGAGTCCGTTTCCAGGCAGAACTCCTCCGAGTGGCCCGGGAAAGAAGAACCCACGCGTCGAGCTGCGGTAACACAGCAACAGGAGAGCGGCAGAGCGGCGAAGCGGAACTACCAGAGGTGAGCCGCTGTCAAACATTAGCACTCTTTCTGCTCAGGTGACGGATTAACGGTACCACAAGCTGACGTGTAAACATGCTTTCTTTCCTCTTTAATATTCGTTAACCTTCATCTTCTGACGCTGTGTCTGGAACTAAGGTGTAACACCGCGTTGGCGTTGATTAGCCTGACCTGAGCGAACTCTAACCTGAGCGAACTACCTAACGGTCAGCAAAGAGCCGTTAGTTAGTTCATTAACGGTAGTTTAATTGCGTCGCTGCTGTTAAGGCTCCGTGGGTGTTCAGTGGAGCACTGACCTCCTGTTTACCTGTTTCCTAAAGATTTAAAGGGCCAACCGCATAGAAAAGTCATACATGCTAAAGTTAGCTTTCTTCATTTCACCCCAGATAACCTGAGCTCATATTCAGTTCCCTACCAAACTGTGACCAAACTCAAAAACCCACCAGAAAGAGGAACTCCATACCCGGGCTCTGTGAGATCCTGCAAAAATACCTAAACATCCTCAGAGACATCAGAGCAGCTTCATGACCCAAACATTGATTTAAAACACTTCTGTTTGAAGTGGACCATTTCTAAAATATAAACATAGTGTATAAAAGCCCATTTACACCAGTTAAACATATAGAAAATGGAAAACTGTCTTTGATACTATTTTTTTCTTCTCACAATTAAAAGCAAAATTTTGAAATTAAAAGAAGGAAGTTTGAAATGTAAAGTCAATTTTCCACTTTTGATCTCAATATTTTCCTGTTATCTCAAATTTCTGACTTTTTGTCTCATAACTTTGACCTTTTGTTTCATAACTATGACATTTATCTCAAAATTCTGACATTTTATCCCAAACTGTCTTTTTGTCACAATAATTTGACATTTTATCCCAAAATTTCTACTTTTTACCTCAATATTTGACTTATCTCAAGCACTTCTATTTTTCCAACATAATTTTACTTTTTATCTCATAACTGACTTTTAATCTCAATGTTTTGATATTTTTCCCATGACTTTGACTTTATAGCTCAAAATGTGACCTTTTATCTCTTAACTTTGACTTTTTAATCACAAAATTAAGACTTTTTGTCTCTATATTTTGATTTTTTAATCACAAAATTTGACTATCCCAAAATGTATATTTTTTTAAAATCTCTATATTTGAATTTTTATCTCAATACATTTAATTTTTATTTCACAAATTTGACATTTCATCACAAAATTTGACTTTATCTCATGACTCTGACTTTTTTTTATTGTAAAATAAAGACTTTTTGTTTCAATACTTTGACATTCTACCAAAAATCTTTTTATCTCTCAAATTTGACTTATTACCCCTAATTTTTTGACATTTTATCTATTTTTCTTTTTAATTTTGTTTCTAAATTTTGACTTTATATCTCACAACTTTGACTTGATATCCAAGATATTTGACCTTTCACCTTAAAATGTAACTTAATATTCACCAAAAATACATCCTAAACCCCAGTTACGACCTCAGTGAAAAGAGGGGTACTACCATATATCTGTAGTTCATCTGTAGTTCATCAGCATTTTCTGCCTGAGAGTGCAGTGCAAGCGGTCAGAGTATACCCGCACTTTTTGGGGAAATGTATAAAATCCCCCTCAGGCATAATTTTCCCACCTAAAAGAAAGGCATGTCTGGGTAAAAGAGGATGTTTGGTCTCCGTAACTAACATGAGTGTGATTACGCTCCCCTTTGTTTGAGTCTCATGTGATGTTAAAGAAACTAATTACTGTTTCAGACTTGTCTTAGGTAGTAGTTTCTCCGCAGTATCTGTATCAGTAATTTCTGACCCTTTGTTCTTCCTGTTCCAGTGTTGATGTCACGGACAGTGTGTACCAGGGTGACCACATCCAGGCCAAGAGGCGCAAGCGAGGTTTGTTCATCCAAAAACCTCCAATGACCTCTTACATCCCACCTAATTCTAGCCTGTTTAACATACTGTGTTTGAAAACTTATAACAGACGAACCACAAGGTCATAATTGATCAGTGACACCTCATTTGAAAGATTAAAATCAACCACCTGAAGTTGTTTCATGCCAGACATAAGTCATTCAACTCATCTCTTCGACACCTTGTCATCTACATCTGGGTGAAATTTGAGCTTTCTAGGTAAAACCTCGTAGTAGTGAGAGAGTTTTTAGTCTCAGGTGACCAAACACCAGGCAGAGTTGTACTCACTGTCCAAGCTCTCGTCTGAAGACCCAGTGCAAACAAAACCAGCTTTGTCAGTGCACAGTGTCTTCATTTTAGTCAACTTTGCTCTCTTTGTGGAGAGGTTCACCAAAAATTATGAAGTTGTAATATCCAAGTCACAGATTGGACCCCCTCTGTTGTGCATATGAATGTGAATTGAGACGCACGGCAATAAAGACGTCTCACCAATGATCAAAACGACGTGTTTTATTGACAAATCCTGCAAGGAGCACTTGTTGGCTATCACAAGCTGTCCTGGGATGAAAACTCAAACGAAAATGATGGGGTTGCTTTTGTCTTTTAGCTAAAACCCTAAGAAAAACAAAGGCACCCAGTTTTTCCAGATTGACATTGAGGAGGAAATGCTCTAAGACTGTGAAGCTGCTGTTATTGATGAGAACGGACACGACAGACAGACAAACAACGGACTTTACAGGAGAAATTTCACCACTTGGAATAATTTGATGAAACAACACTTTTGATATGTTTGAACTCTGGATTCCTCTGGTGGAAAGGAGAGGGAATATTCAGGGTACGGGTGTCAGGATGTGACATAATGACCTCAAAATAGGTAAGACATCCCAGTTATGTGAACGCTATCCAAGTGATTTTTTTGGTGTTGTCTCTTTCAGATGTAGTCATCAGCTTTGTAAAGAAAACCGTAGCCAGTGTAGCAGGTCTGCTCAGGCTGAGGAACCCGCTGATGAGCAATTGGGAGAAGCCCAATCAGTATGAAGACTCACAGGTCTGTGCTGCATCACCCAACACCAGATGTGCATTTTAACATTTGATTCAGGGTGTATCCCTAACAGCTTTGTTGATCTTTCATGTGTTTTGTTTGTGTTCTCAGCATGTGACTCTGATGGGGATAGATGAGCTGCACACCTCATGGCTGGACAGACCTGAATGGAGGATAAGTAAGTTATAGAGAACAGTCTTTTATACCCACATTTTCTGTATCTTTTATCTGACTCAGTTTCTTCTCTGCAGATAAAACAGTGGGTGGAGTGAGTGAGAGGGGTGGGATGAAGCCTTTTCAGAGCTCTTCACTCCCTTCAATGAGGAAGTACAGGTACGTTCTGCTGTTGTTCTGCTGTTCCTTTCACTCACAAGAATGTTCCTTTGCTGATCTGCATCATCTTTGCCAATCTAGTGGATCTGGGCTCTCCAATGGGCTCCCTGACAGAGGAAAGGAGCGAGAGAGGAGAAGCTCCCTCCAGCTGCTGCCCTCCAGACCTGTTTTGAGGATGGGAACCACTAATCCTGAACCAGCCGGCAATGGCTTTGGGCACCAACGCTGTTATAAACCCAGTCTCACTGTGGAGGAGGTAAAATGTGCATTAATTTATCTGGACCAAACATATGTAGTTTGAGTTATGAAGCACTTAAGCCCTTTAACAGCCTCAAAATCAGGGCTGGGCAATTAATTTCTATTTTCATTAAATCGCAGGACGTTCTGCTGCAATATTATAATCCCAGACAATGCAATATTTCTTTTACCTGAAATGTGTCAGAATACCAGATACAATTTTTTTATGTTTTATGCTCTATACCAGTGTTACTCAACCCTGCACAAGCAAAGAAACAAACTGTTAAAAACTGCCTTTGCAAGAGAAACAATCTAAGTAGTAAAAAGTGGCAAAAACAGCAAAAAGTAGCAAGAAAATAAGTTTAAGGTGCCAGAAATGGTCAAAAACAACAAAGAGGGGCAAAAACCTGATTTGACGTTCTAATTATCTTGGACACAGAGTTTTGAAGTCTTCATTATCTGTAAGCCATGATCATCAATATTTCAAGATATTAAGGCTTGACATAACTCAATCTATGTATAATGACTCTATATAATATGTGGGTTTTACTTTCGTCATTCATCCATCTAACATTACCATTTCTCACATGAAGTTGCTCCTTCTGATTCTCCTTTTGTCTCCGCATCAAACTTCAGTGGAGGTTTTACAACCTGGGAGATTCTTAATTTTTTTTTAGCATTTTCAGAAAAACTCTGCTCTGTTGATTCTTTCGCTCTGTGCATCCCTTTCATTCTACTCTCCTGTCTGTGTATTCACGGGTTTCCTTAAATTCCTGAGTGAAATTACCGTAATCACCACACACTGGATAAAAGAGCAACATCTCAGCTTTCACAAACTGTTGGAATTTTTCTGTTTGCGCGAAATGATTAAGAAGAGAGCATTAATCTGTGTCTTTCTCCCTTCAGACCATAAAGCAGAATAATAAGGAGCACTACCGGCGCCTCCTGGAGGTGGTTACTGAGCAATACAGCAAGAGCCAACCTTTACCTTTCAACCAGACCAAACCACAAGAGTAAGTGAAGCTCTGAAACAAACCATCAGCTGCTTTATCATCCTGGAATAACCTGAGCTCATCAGTCCACCTATATTTTTTATGCTTTCAGTGTGTTGCTGTCACAGAGTGAATGTAAAAGTGCTGATTCAGGGAGAGCGAGTGAAGCAGCGCCCATGAGGATGAGATACACAGGTAAGAAACACTGATGATCACAGATGGCCTTAACAGCGGTTTAGGTTGCACTCCATAAAGTTCGCCCTGGGGCAACTTCCCCACATATAAAAAAAAAATAACTTCAAAAAAAGGAAACACTAATCTGAAGCAGCAGCTGCTGTATGAAGTTTTGCTGAATTTAATCAATTTAACATCCTTTACAGCTGCTCCGAGTGTGTATTCATGGAGGAACCCACCTGGAACAAAGGAGAGGTGAGTGTACAAGTCTGTTAAACTCTATCTATGAGTTCATGTTTGATTTGAGCTTCACAAACTCTCTCTCCTTTATCAGCAGACACAGCAGCTTGACCTTCAGTAAAACATTCAGCGGAACCTTTGAGGACACGCAGCCTCTCAGAAGCACAAAGGTAAGAGTATTTTTTTGTTTGTTTCTCATTGAGTTTAATTCTGATCTGAAGCTTAAAGATCTCACTTCTGTAATCTGACCTCTGCTACAGCACAAACAGGCTCCAGAGCTGGATCTCTCCACAGAAGTCGCCACCCGCCTCAACCTCACTGACAGAGAGACTCCTGCAGCCAGCGTCCCCGACATACACACTACACACACAGCACATGCACGACACAACGATGAGGACATACCTCGGCTGACTAAGGTAAGATGATGACTGGATATATTCACCGTGTTGTGGAGAGCATGGAAACCATTGTTTAATTAATGGTGTTGTTATCTTGTGCAGGAAATGGCGGCAGAGGTGAGCCGAGCTCTGGCTCAGAGCGATCCCAACCTCGTGTTGAGTTCTGCGTTCAAACTGCGAATCACACAGAGGGACTTAGCCACGCTGCAGGAAGGAGGCTGGCTCAACGATGAGGTGAAAATGAAAACTTGTATTTCTGTCTGAGTTAAACATCAGCCTCAGTGAAGTGGTCGACCATGACGTGGATGTGATTGATTGATCGAACAGTTTGTGAGAGACTTGATAACTGTAGGTAAAGTAGGGCTGAGCAATTAATTACAAATCAGATAAAATTGCAGTATGGCTTGTGGCAACATTCCCCAAATCTGCCAGAATACAGGATATTTTTCCTTTTTAAGTAATTTTTTTTTGCTTTGCAACAGTATTACTCAACCCTGTTCAACCAAAGGGACAAGTTATGGAAAAGTACCTTTGCAAGAGAAACAATCTAAGTGGTGAAAAGTGGCAATAACATCAAGAAGTAGCGTTAAAAATTAGTTAAGTAACAAGTTTAAGGTGGCAAAAATGGTCAAAAAACAGCAAATATGAGTAGAGAGAGACAAAAATTGGGAGAAAGCTTTAATATATGCAGAAAGAAGTGAAAATGTCAGAGGCCTAACATTTATTTATTTTAATATCCTTTTATTGACCTTATGTAATATTCTAATTTCTCAGACACTGAATTTTGTGCTTTCATTGTCTGTAAGCCATAATTATCAAAATTGGAAGAAAAAAGGTTGAAAGAAATTCACTCTTTGTATAATAAGTCTATAATATATGTATATATCATAACTAGGTTTACCTTTCTGAAATGAGTGGCCAAAAATATTAATCTTTTTTTTTCCTTATAAACATTCTCCTTTTCGCCCTCATGTTAATATTAAAAACCAGAATAATTTTTTTTTTAATCATTCAATGTAGCAATTTTGCAAATTGTTCAGCGCTGTATAACAGTTGACACTGAGAAATGAAGAGGAACAAACTCTTCTTCCCCGTGTGTGTGACGTGTTGGTGTTTGGCTCAGCAGATACTGTGTGTGTTTGATTATAGCAGTATCTTTTGCTCTCAGTCACCATGGAAACAAAGTTGGTTTCCTGACCTGCTTTCTAATATTAGCAGCACAAAACGTGTCTGAAGCCACTGAGGAGCTGAGGGTGTGTTTTTGGTATCTCTCTTATATGAAATCTAAACAAATAGTTAGGAATGAAATCCTCTTATTTTTGTTATAAAAGGAGGCGTATAAGTTTTTTTTTTAAAGATTCCTCTTTGTTCTCTGTCCACAGGTGATTAATTTCTACCTCTCCCTGATCGTTGAGCGCAGCTCCGCTGATACAACTGGATCAAAAGTCTACACCTTCAGCACCTTCTTCTTCCCAAAGCTGCGTGGTGTTGGAGGAGGGGCGCAGACCGGAGGTCACGCCGCAGTGAAGCGTTGGACTAAAGCCGTCGACCTTTTCCTCTTCGACCTGGTTCTGGTCCCTTTGCACCTGGGAGTTCACTGGGCGCTGGCTGTGAGTCTGAAACACTTTGACTTTCAGCACCTTTAGCAGGAACCTGAGGGAAAAACCCAGAGTAAAGTCAGGAACATGAACAGTTCAAATCACAGAGCACGATTTCACACATTTTCTTTCCTCTCCCCCTCGTTGTCAGGTTATCGATTTAAAGTCAAAGACGGTGAAGTCGTACGACTCGATGGGACGGAGACACGATGACATTTGTAGTCTCTTACTGTGAGTCTCCGAGATGTTTTTAGAAAGATTCTTTCAAACAGAATCCTGTTTCCTCATGCTGAACACCTTCGTTGTGCCTATATTTCAGACTTTACCTTAGAGAGGAGCACAAAGCAAAGAAAGGCAAAGAGCTGGACAGCACCAAATGGAGCGTTGGCAGCTTGAGGGCCACTGTGAGTTCAATGACATCAGTAACAGCTTTTCTAACATTTACTCTGAAGGTAACATGTCTTCACTTCTTATCCTCTCACAGGAGATTCCTCAGCAGAAGAACGGCAGTGACTGTGGGGTGTTTGCCTGTAAATATGCCGATTATATTGCAAAAGGAAGACCTCTCTCCTTTAAACAGGTATTTACTTTAAATATCATAAACTTAATTTTCATTTTATCATTTTTACAAACAGTAATGTGAACTCTCTCTCTCTGCAGTGCCACATGCCTCTCTTCAGGAAGTTAATGATTTGGGAAATCATCAATCAGAAGCTGCTGTAGGTGATCGGGACAATCTCATTTACAACCCAACAACGCAAACTTTCTCTGAGGGAGCGACACGTGTGTGTGCAATGAGACTGATGAACGGGCCAAAGAACTGGACTTATCTGGCTGAAATTGAACTAGCTGCTCTGTTCTGGAAAAATTAAACACTAGTCTTAAGAGTTACTGTCAGGAACTCATTAACACTTTGTAATCTCTGAGTTTTAATTGGAGATGTAAGAATTGTTTGTCTTATAAAAGCTTTGGCACTACTGATTGATTATTTTTATGTTGTTGATATTCGATGGTTTTGTGTTTGACGCTGTGCCTGAAGTGCCTTCATCCCTCTGACACTGAGCTCCACTCAGAGCATGCTCTTCTATATTTTGAAGGATTAAAGTTTAGGACCCCTTTCTTAAACTCAGTGAATAAGAAAGTCGCTGGTCTGTGATATTTTTGTATAACTCGACAGTTCTCTGAGAATGAAAATCAAAATACCTCCCTTTAGAGAACAAAAGTGCATGGTTGTGTATTATATGCCTGTTTTGATATTATTTATGAAAGGACTGAGTGAGAAAACGTCTTTAAAGTGTGTAAACGTCTGTAGATATGTTTGTAATATAAGGCGCAGGTTGGTTTTTGAATCTTTTTCATGAGCATATCTTAAGAGGCTACCTAGGGCTATCTCATTTATTGCAGTCTAGCATATTGCATTGCAAACTACTGTACAGATATGCATGTTTGAGTTCATGCTTTAAACTGTGATTATTTTCCCCCTCCAGTGTAATAAAGTACCCTTTTTTGACTGGTGTTTGTGAATTTGATGACTCCTGCACTGTTCATGCTTAAGTATTACACTAAGATTTCATTACAGATTTTTTTTTCATAATTTATCTATTTCAGGTCAGAAAAAAGACATACCCTGTTCAGTGTGTGCCGATAGATAAATAATCTACCCTGAAATGATTGTTTTTGATGTGAAATCTCCTTTCTCCACTCAAATTTTTAGAATTAAGTTAGATGTAGAGAATAAAGTTCAAATACACTTTTGAGAATATTGTAAAAACCTCAAGAATAAAGTCAACATTTTGAGAATCAAGTCAGAGGTTAAAAAATAAAGGTGAAAATTTGGGAACAGAGTTAAAATCTGAAACTAAAGTCCAAACATGGTCAAAATTTTGAGAATAAAGCTGAAGGCTGAAACACACCTTGAGAACTAAGCTGAAATGTGGAGTATCAAGTCAAAACCTTGAGAATACATTTAAAATACTGGGGTAAGGTCAAATTTGGAGAATTAAGCAGAAATACACTGTTACGAATAAATTAAAAATCAAGAATATACAGTTGAAATTTAGAGAATAAAACCAATATTTTGAGAATTTAGCTGAAATGTCTAGTTAGAAGACACAATGTCAAGAATAAAGTCTAAATTTCGAGAAAAAATTGAAGTATACTTTTGAGAATAAAGAGAAAACAGTCAAAGTTTCGAGAATGAAGTTTGAAAACAAAGCTGCTTTGAATACACTCTTAATTGGAAATGATAAGAATAGAAGTCGAAATGATTAGAAAAAAGTTAACATTTTCTGCCTTGATGTTAACCAACAGTACGTGGGGTCAGCTCCTCCACTTCATTGATATTTATCTTTTTGTCGAGGCCTCTGTGGGGCCGCAAAGTTATTCAAAAATAGTAGTTTTTATTTTTTTATGGTAAAAAATATATACAGGGTAATGTTTTAAACGTTGAAAACTAGCTAAATTTACATGTACACTGGAAGTTTTCAAATATTTATGCTGAAAAAAGTGCCCTTAGAACAACATTTTGTGGCGCACACACAAAATTTGACTTTATTTTTTAAGGTTTCGGTTTTCTTTTTCGCTTCTTACGGAAAAAGCTTTTAATTTGAAAGTTAGGCTAGTTAGCATCGTCAGTTCCCGTGCAGCAACATTTCACCTTTAATTCGTCATTATTGTCAGTATCCCGCCATCTTTTACAGGTCTGCAGACTTTTTACATTAATATGAGTGACAACGAGAAAAATTTCAAGGAGGAGCGGGTGAGTTTTGATTTTTGCATTTTAAGAAGACAGTTAGAAATACCAGGCTAGGTGACATCAGCTAGCACACTTAGCTGCTACTGCGTTTGCAGGTCTCGTTACACCAGATCACACAATCTGACCTCCAACCAGAGCGAAAAGGTTGTTTTTAATGGCTACAGTAATAATGAACACTCAGCACTAAGATTTTTAGTCTCTTTATTGATTAACATTTGAAAACTAAAGTGGTTTGTTAGCGAAAGGACGATTTGCGGCCTGTGAATTACCGCAGCCTGTGTATGCTAATTTAGCACTGTTAGCATTTTTCTGTTTACAATAACCCTTAAAAATGTTAGGACATGAATATTAGAATATATTCAATATTTTACACTGTTCCAACATGTCTAGGTCTATTGTAGCGTAACATGTGATGAAAGTATATGTAGCTGTTTAATGTGATTGTTCTGGTTCTGCTGTTTTTTTTTCTTTGTACCTCTTGGCTCCTACAGAAACCAACATGCCTTATCACCCTTGTTTGTTCTTTGTTAAGGTTGAGGTTGGAAGAAAGAAAAAGGCTGAAGACGTTTCAGATGTGAAGTTGTTATTGTTTGAAGCTGATGGTGTTGATGCATGCTAATGTATGGGATGCTGAACAGAAGCGGTCAAGATCTGTCCCCACTACTAGTGTTGTAATGGCAGATGGTAAATGGGGGAAGAGGAGGAAAAAAGAAGTCATAATGTCAAAAAGAAGAAAGAAGAAATGAAGGGTTGTATTGAAGTAATGAAGTAAAAGAAGTTGTGAAGTTAAGATCAGAAGTTGACCAGGGTATGAGTAATTTCCTAACAGTTTGCTATGTTATTACTCTATTTCATCCTGTTCTTTTCTCTTAAGCATGCTCAATTATTTTCCTCTCTTTATTGGAACATCATTGGTCAGTCCTTCATATCTTTTAGGTTAATTTTTAATGATCTGTCTTTCAGCTAAATTAATTTTACATTCTAAATATTTGTTCCAATGTGTCACATTTTTATACTCCATGATGTTTTTTGTGTAAAGGCCAAAATGAGGTGAGCTCCTGATGGAGCATGTAGCGGGAAAGTGCTGTCACCTCCTGGCTCTTATTGCTTCTTGATGCTACAGGCCGTTTCTCATCCCAGTGTCTGGTCTGTTCAGGACTCGCGGCATGGCTCCAGGAGTGCGTCCCCTCATGGATCAGCCAAATCCGCCAGTCGCTCACCAGCACGCTCTAAAGGCTCCCGACGATCTAGATCTAGATCGCGTTCCCGGTCCAGATCCAAGTCCAGGTAAAAGAGGTTTTTATGCACAGGTAGATGTAAAACAGGTGGGTATTAAACTCAGGTTAAAGTTCCTCTCTGGCCCCCAGGTCCCGTTCCCATCGCAGTTCTCGGAGGCACTACTCCCGCTCTCGTTCCCGTTCCCACAGGCGCCGTTCTAGGAGCCGATCCCGCAGCTGGGAGTACAGGAGGCGTAGGAGCCACAGCCGCTCTCCTATGTCGAATCGGCGCAGACACATCGGAAACAGGGTGTGTATTAGTGCGTCTTGTACATGCTCAGTTTAGAGTGTTTCTAAATACAACGCTCAATGAACAGGTATCTTTTCTGTGTAAGAATATTGAGCCTAAAAATTTAAGCACACAGTTTCAGATCATGGTGAGTAGATTTGAAACATATTTGGGGTTGGCATGAATAATAAAAGCACAATGCATGTGTCTCATATTTTTATCTTTAAGTTAAACACTTCACTTAAATTTGAGAGCAACAAAAACCAATAAAATCAGAAGTTCTAAACTCAAAAGAGGGAATTTAAGAAAGCTTACTTAATAGGGCACAAACAACGGTAAGTGCACAGAAAGTTTGTGCAGATAGAAAATGATTTTGCTTCCAAAATTCTGTATCTGCTTGAAATTGTTAGTATGAAAGATGATTCAGGGATGTAGGTTTGGAGCTAGGAATTTGTCTATATCAGGAGAAAAGGGAACTCAAAAACATTGGCCTTCATAAAAACACGGCCAAACTTTTTTTTTAATAAACTTTTTGTACGGCTTTTCTCTCTTTAGGCCAACCCAGACCCCAACAGCTGCCTGGGTGTGTTTGGACTGAGCCTCTACACAACAGAGAGAGACCTGAGGGAGGTTTTCTCTAAATACGGCCCTCTGAGTGACGTCAACATCGTGTACGACCAGCAGTCCCGTCGCTCCAGAGGCTTTGCTTTTGTCTATTTTGAAAACTCTGAGGACTCAAAGGAGGTGAGGAGAAATTCTGACACCTGTGCTGTGTTTGAAGTTGCCTCTCTGGAAGAATTTAAAGATCTACATTTTTATCTGGTTGGTTTCAGGCCAAGGAGCGCGCCAACGGGATGGAACTGGACGGCCGCAGGATCAGAGTGGACTTCTCCATCACAAAACGCGCCCACACTCCCACTCCTGGGATCTACATGGGACGTCCAACCTAGTGAGTGTTTGAGGAAAAAGAAGCAGCAGCATTTCAGTCACTGTTTCAGTCACGTCATAAGAACCTTTCTCTATGTGTGCGTTCAGCGGCGGTGGTGGGAGTGGCAGTGGTGGAGGAAGCAGCGGCAGCAGTGGTTCATCACGGAGAACCTCGAGGGACTACGACAGAGGCTATGATCGAGGCTACGACAGGGGCTATGATCGGGATTATGATCGTTACGATGAGCGAGATTACAGGTCTTACAGGTTTGTTTCACTGACTGATGTTAATGTTGTTTAATTTTAGGATTAATAATTCCTCTGATGACATTTTTTGTTTCGCCCTACAGACGCAGATCTCCATCTCCTTACTACAGCAGGGGGTACCGCTCAAGGTCTCGCTCACGATCGTATTCACCACGTACGTCTGCACCAGTTAACATAATTATACTTTTCTATAATTAACTCACACATGCTGCAGCATTTTCTCATTACTAAATCTGAATATCTTGTTTTCTTCCTCCTCTACAGGTCACTACTGAAAAAAGAGTCCATAAAAGAATTTACTGCTACAGCTTGGGTTTATGCTTTTTTATGTCACCTTTTTTCTGTCATTTCTCCTGTTTTTTTCTTAAACCAATTCACGTTTGTGTAGAAACATTGAAACGCTGATGTAAAACAACAATAGTGAAAAAAGAAACACTTGACTCACACAGGAGCTGCAAACAGAGTAAAAAGATGTTACAGAAATGCACAAAAACTCCTGAGAACTTGCAGAAATCTGTCCAAAGCAGATTCAACATGACCAAACCTACATGGAAGAATAAAGTGTTGGTTCTGTTGGCTCACATTTCACAGAGTTACGGTGGGAATCCAAGCAGAGCTGACTCATTTTTTGGTCCAGTTTTAAACAGGGGTGTGACTGTTTGATAATAATTTCTCAACATGCTGTTTGTATGTGTTTGGTTTGCGATCAGGAATGTTTTTAAACCACATTTTGTTTTTGTTTTATCTGGTGGTAAATACTTTATTTGTTGTGTATATAAATGACAAGGGTTTCTTTGACTATTTGCTTTGTTGTAAGATATTGACATGTTCATGTTGCATCACAGTTTTAAACAGTGAAAGGGTAAATGTTGTACCATAGAGCCACAGTGTTCTCAGTTCTTTTTTGGGTTGTGTTCTGATGTTTTTCCTCTGCCATAAGTGAAATAAAGATATCAATGCACCAACTTAAAGCCAACTTGTTTATGATGTTTATATTGTGTTCTCACTCACTAACTTCTTGCTCTCTCCATGCTTGCTTCTAACTCGGCCCTCACTTGCTCCTCTCTCCACAGTTCACTCATTCACTCCACAATACTATACTTACCTATTTACTTCACTGTCGTAATTTCATTTTTTCATTTTTTCATTTAAGGAATATGAGCTGTGTATTGTTAGATAAAAGGTCTGTGGGGCTGACAAATGTTTTAAAAAGTGTCTATGTGGAAGTAGATGTACCTATGGGGTTTTATGGTACATTTTATGGTATTGTTTTTAAACTATTTTCAGGTGGAGCTACATTAAGGCTCAAGTGTGACCCGCTAATACCAAAGATGTGTGCAGCTTTCTAACACATTACTAGGGTTAATGAAGAGCCTCTGAAGTGAAGTTAAACTGAGAAAAACGAGTATCCATTTTAATGGAAGTAATTCCATGTGGGTTTTACTTGAGTAAAATGCAAGTACTTGAACGCACCATGAAAAATGACGCCATCTGGCGAAACGTTCGACAGTAAACAGAATTTTAAAAAGTTTTTAAAACAACCCTGTGTCTTTACAAAACACATCTTTTAATTTTATCTCATTAATTATAATTTAAGTTTAACATTTTAATCCGTCGCATCTTTTTTCAGTCTTTCGCATCTGACGTTAACGCTGAAGAGTTACGTCCGACCCAGAGCCCTGTGGATAAGAGTTACGTGAATAGAGTCTCCGTTTTCTGACTGTGCTGTAGTGTTGACGCAACTCTCTGTTTTCCAAGGCTCTGGTTCCACCAATCAGAGAACCACTACGTCAGAATACTTCCGGTTTCCTCTGAAAGTTGCCTTTCCAGCGGAGCGGCTCCAGAGAGCAGAGACCAGAGTGATCTCCACGTAGACTAGAGGCTTTTAAAACATTTAAAGGTAGTTCAGTACAACACTACACATCCTAATATCTGTAGGATTGTTTTAAATGATTGTTAAATACAAACAGCGGTCTCGTCAGGTCTGAAATTGATGCTAACAGGGAGCGAGGAGTGGTTGAGTTCTCGTTAGCATGCTGTTTGAATGAGCCTTAAAGCACGTTTCAGTGACACAGGCTGACAGCAGAGAGATCACACACACATTTACACACACACCACAGGACTAACTGGCTTTAAAGGTTGTGTTCACATCTTTGGGAGTGTTGCTAACTTATTCTGCCTTGACAGATGCCTCCTAAAAAGGTGGAAGCCCCTAAACAGCCTCCTTTAATCGGACGGTTTGGGACCTCGCTGAAAATTGGAATAGTTGGATTACCAAATGTTGGGTATGTATCAAACATTCATGGTGTTGAGGTTGAGAGTTCAAAACCTTGTTGTGTAACTGGTTTGTTGCTGCTGTCTCTTGCAGGAAATCCACCTTCTTCAACGTGCTTACCAAAAGCCAAGCAGCTGCAGAAAACTTCCCCTTCTGCACCATTGATCCCAATGAGAGCAGGGTCCCTGTGCCTGATGAGCGCTTTGATTTCCTCTGCCAGTACCACAAACCTGCCAGGTGTGTGAGTGTGTGTGACAGCTGGTAGAGATCAGTCAAACCCTGCTGGACCGTCTCCTGTATAGGGATGTGTATCAGGAACTGATTCCTGTTAAGAATGTGTAAGAAATGGTTCAATCCATCAATATCAATCACCTTTTTGCTTAACAATTCCCTCGCCTATTTTTTTCATGGTTGGAGATCGTATCAGCCCTGAGAGATTAAGGATCCTTCCAGAGAAAGGAGATGTGCTTTTCTCTTAAAACAAGATTAGTTGAGTTTGTATTATTGACATATTTAGAGATCTAGGACCCAGTGACTTTCAAATTTGTTTACATAAAACTCAATAAATTGTTGACAAAACCTGTAAAACTACCTTTTGTGCACAGAAAATTCACAGGAGGGATCAACAAAGAGATCAATAAAGAATCAGATTAATCATCAATGGTATTGGTATTGATAAAATCTTATCCATACCCATCACTACTTCTGTGTCACTGACCCTCTGTCTTCTCTTTCTTCAGTAAAGTTCCTGCGTTTCTCAACGTTGTGGACATTGCCGGTCTGGTGAAAGGAGCTCACTCCGGACAGGGACTTGGAAACGCCTTCCTTTCTCACATCAGTGCTTGTGATGCCATCTTCCACATGACTCGTGAGTTGTCAATAGTTCTGCCTGCAGCAACTGTGTGAGGAGAAGGGACAGGTGTGAGAGAGTAGAGCAAGTTAAAAGGGAGATTTCTAAACTTGTGACACAGGCAGGATTACATGACTTGGCCTTAAATAACCAGTGAATTTGTGAGTTCTGTATATTCTGATGTAATAGTTTGTGGGGATGTCCTGGTCCTAATCGTTATTATCAGATCAGGCCCAATTTTGGCATTTTTTAATGTATCAGCGATCAGGATTTTAGCCTATATTCTCAACCATTCATTTATGTTGGGACAGAGCATTATTTGCTTTCAAACTCTACTCTGTCAGTAAAACCAAGCGCTCTGACTTCACCCAACTTGGTGTAGTTGATGATGAATAATAAAATAAGGTTCACTGATGTGGAACAGCAGCCACACTGAGCTTCATAATAGAACACATGAGCACAACCAGACTTAATTTAATTTACAGCAATAACATCTGCTTTACAGTAGGGATTGACCGATATGGATTTTTTTGGGCTGATGCCATTTTTTTTGATTCCCTTAGGTGTTGAAAGATACAGGTTGCCAATTTTCTTGGGCCGATATTTGGGAACAGTACAGATTTTGCGTCCTCATTTTACATCACCACAATGATAACATTCTACGGTTCTGAGTTTTAAAATAAGGAATGTTTATTGAACTCTATTTGATACTAAAACAAGATGGAAAAGAGAGGTAGAAAATATTTCAAAAAGGTGGCAACAGCTTTATTTTTGTGCAACTTTATCAAACACATATTTTTATATCGTTTGGAAGTTGCTTTGCTGCCTGCAAGCAGGGGAGGAGCAAGGCCTGGTGAGAGCACATGAGAGCATGTCCAAAAAAGTCTGAGAAGAGGATGGGATGCAGGTTTACACTATATCCATCATCCAAATGAAGTCCTGTTGTTTAGACACTTGTTCTCCCATCCTGCCTCACTACAGCTTAACAGCACAGTCGGTGCCAACGTGCGAGTTGATTCACACATTCGATTTTTTACGATTCATTATTGTCAAAACAGACTCAAGGTGTTTAGCTTCACTTTCTGACCTCTTTCACAAAGTTTATCTCTGCAAACCGAAGAAACAGATTAGGACTTGGTATTGTCTAATACTCAACACCAAAAAATTACCAGTTTGCCATTTGCATACTTAGCCTTAAAGTAAATTAGGATTAACTTGTTGTTAGATGACATTTTTGCATTTCTCTAACAAGGGAAAAAGCAGCAGAACATAGATATGTCTCACACTGTCCTCAGCTATTGTTTCTTTTTCTTTTAAGGTGCGTTTGATGATGAGGACATCGTCCATGTGGAGGGGAATGTCGACCCTGTGAGGGACATCGAGATCATCCACGAGGAGCTGCGACTTAAGGATGAAGAGTTGATCACTCCGGTCATTGACAAACTGGAGAAAACTGCCGTCAGAGGAAACGACAAGAAGCTCAAACCTGAATATGTAAGCGATGTGTGTTTGTGCTGGTTCCATTCACCTGTGTGTGTTTTTAATGTGTTTGACTGAGCTGAGGTGGCGTCTGCTGTTTCAGGACATCATGGTGAAGGTGAAGAACTGGGTGGTGGAGGAGAAGAAACACATCCGCTTTTACCATGACTGGAACGACAAAGAGGTGATGTTTACATATTTAAACTGTCTTTATTGCACCTGTGGGAAAGTTAAGGGTTATTTTTTATCTTTTTATGCTTCTGTGTTTCTTCCACAGATTGAGGTTTTGAACAAATACCTGTTCCTGACGTCCAAGCCCATGATCTACTTGGTGAATCTCTCTGAGAAGGATTACATCAGGAAGAAGAACAAGTGGTAGGTTTGCTTCACCTCTCACTTTATAACCTGTGCTGAAAAATCCAAATATTTCACCTCCCTTCTCATTTCTCTCAGGCTGGTGAAAATCAAAGAGTGGGTAGACGCTCATGACCCCGGTGCTCTGGTTATTCCTGTGAGTGGAGCTATCGAGTCTAAACTGCTGGACATGGAGGAGGAGGAGCGGAATAAGTACTGTGAGGAACAGAAGACACAGAGGTGAATCATTTAAACATGTTTCAGACAGAATCTCTGTGTCTGATTCGCTCTGTCACAGCTTCATCTCTGTGTGTTTGCAGCACTCTGACCAAAATAATAAAGACCGGCTACGCAGCGCTACAGCTAGAATACTTCTTCACAGCGGGGCCGGATGAGGTGCGAGCGTGGACGGTCAGGGTGAGTGCTCCGGTCTTAATATCAAACATCATCTGAAGACTGTTCTTTCTCAGATTCTGAAGATGCTAAAACTCCTTACTATGGGTGTCTATCATGACCTCAAAGGTTTTTCTGCTTGACTTGAGTTTTACTAAACAACCCCAATTCCACTGAAGTTGGGACGTTATGTAAAATGTTAATAAAAACAAAAAACAAAGTTTCGTAATCCTGTTTAACTTTATACAATTGAATACACCACAAAGACAAGATATTTATTGTTCAAACTGATAAAATTTTATTGTTGTGTTCATGCAAAACTTCACTCATTTTGAATTTGATGGCTGCAACATATTTCTAAAAAGCTGAGACAGGTTCATGTTTCCCACCGTGTTACATCACCTTTCCTTTAACAACACTCTTTAAGTGTTTGTGAACTGAGGACACTAATTATTGAAGCTTTGGAGCTGGAATTCTTTCACATTCTTTTTGATGAACAACTTCAGTTGATCAATAGTGCGAGGTTTCTGTGCTTCATAATGTACTACATATTTTCAATGAGTGACAGATCTGGACTGCAGGTAGACCAGTCTAGTACCCGCACTCTTTTACTACAAAGCCACACTGTTGAAAATCAGGGACGTCCCTGAAAAAGTCTTCGCTTGGATGGCAGCATGCGTTGCTCCAAAACCTGGATGTAGCTTTCAGCATTAATGCTGCCTTTACAGATACTGTGACAGTTACCCATGATGCCATTAGCACTAACACACCCCCATAGCATCACAGGTGCTGCTTTTGAACTTTGCACCGAATTTGAAATGTGGACTCATCAGACCACAGCAGACTTTTACACTTTGCCTGAGTTCCCCTCCGATGAGCTCGGGCCTAGAGAAGCCGGCGGTGGCGTTGTTTCTATGTGTTGTTGATGTCTGGCTTTGTCTTTGCATGGCAGAGTTTGAACTGTCACTTGTAGATGTAGTGATGAACTGTGTTAACTGACAGTGGTTTTCTGAAGTGTTCCTGAGCCCACGTGCTAATATCCTTTACACAATGATGTGGGTTTTTAATGCTGTGCCGCCTGAGGGGTCAAAGGTCACGGCTATTCAGTGATGGTTTTGGGTCTTGCTTCTTACTTGCCGAGATTTCTCCAGATTCTCTGAATCTTGTGTTGATATTATGGACTGTAGGTGATGAAATCCATCAGTTCCTGCAGTTGTTCATTAAGAAACATTGTTCTTAAACTTTTGGACTATTCCCTCACGCAGTCGTTGACAAAGTGGTGAACCTGGCCCCATCCTTGTGTGTGAACAGCTCAGCCTTTTGGGAATGTTTTACATTTTACACGTTCCAGCTCCATTGGACTTGGGGTTGTAGAAGAATATCTCAAGTTAATATCGCTACAGTGGCCCTGTGCGTCCATTTTCAGATGTTTTCTATGTTTCTGTCTCACAGAAAGGGACCAAGGCTCCACAGGCAGCCGGAAAGATCCACACTGACTTTGAGAAAGGTTTCATCATGGCTGAAGTGATGAAGTTTGCTGACTTCAAAGAGGAGGGCACTGAGAGTGCTGTAAAGGTGTGTGTCCACTCCCCCTGAATGAATATGTGCTTCAGTTTCATCCTGCAGCTCTTGAAGTCTTCCTGAACAGTGTTTATAGATCCTCTCCTTTACTCTCTCTCCTCACAGGCTGCGGGAAAATACAGACAACAGGGCAGGAACTACATCGTAGAGGATGGAGACATTATCTTTTTCAAATTCAACACACCCAACGCACCTAAAAAGAAACCTTAAAGCGCACAGTCAGCAGAGGGACGGCTCAGAGAACAGCTCAGCTCAGCCTGGAGTCTTACACTGTCTCATGACCTGGAGGAAGTTTTCTCTACAGGTTTGGACCAGAATCTTTAGGACCAGAAACTTGCATTCCTACACCACTTTTTGTAGCTGTCAAACAAGACTGGAAACCAATCATATGTTTTCATATGATTCAGCTTTTCTAGAGCAGATATTCATGTGATCTTGAGCTGAAGTTCACATAGAAATCAAACATGTTGCTTTTCTTGCCAAATGAAATTCAGCTCCTGTAAGACCAGCTTTAAAATGACTTCAGTGATGAACTGACCATCTGACTTCATCAAAACTCTTCAGAAGAGTTGTTCCAAACAGGCTTCTGTTCTCATTTTGTTTACACAGCAAAGATTAGGAAACTTTCTAATTGGAGGACAAACATTTTTCTGTTCTGCAAAAGCCCATATTTGTCCTAGGATGTGATTAAAAAAAGACGTTTGGCTGCTGTGATTGAAGCCGTGAGTCGGTGTAACCCCACAGGCCTGAGCTGAGCTGTATCATGAGAGAGAAATATGACTTCAGAGCGCAGAGCAGGCGCCCTGACAGTGCCTGAACACAGAATGTTGTAACTTTTGCTTTTACGGGATCATTTTGAGCTAAAAAACGTACAAATCCTTCTTCACCACATAAAGAGTTTCACTGCTTCGTCTACTTCAGGAGGATCATCTGAACTGTGCAGCATCTTTGAACTCTACTCCTTCACCTCCACTGAGGAAACATCTGTATTTTCCAGGGCGGCTCACAAACCTCTCACCAACCATCTTTTTTTCCAAACTGTGGACTGAGCTTAAATCACTGTAAACCAAGGAGCCCAAACAGGATAAATGTCTCCCCCATCAATATGCATGTGTCAATAAAAGGTGATTAAACTGCCTGATGTCTGTGACTCCTTTGCCTCAGTCTTCTTTGATAATTGTTGGTAAAGGATAACCTAGCAAGAGTCAGGATAAAGTATTTATGCATACATAATACATTTAAATTTAAATCAATTTTCTTCACTCGTAATTAGAAGTGTGTGCATTTAATGTGGGTACATTTCATTGTACACAGAGGCATTCAGTTATGACATTAGCAGAAGAACAGTTATGCCTAGGATGTGACAACTTCTTACATTTTGATTTACTACATTTTTATTGTTTTGGGCTATTACATTTTTGACCAATAAAACAGATGAAAACGAAGATATATGACACATCAAAAACCAGAAGAAGTAGAAGAGGTCATAGCAGAAGTAGTGAGAGCTGCAGAAGTGCCATCAGTTTAAGATGTAGTAGTTTGAGTATCAACTGTGGATGAAGTTGTATAAATAGTGGAATGATCAGGGTTTGGGGTTGAACAGTTCTCTGAAACAGCTGTGGTTGTTCTAAAACTGAGAAAAAGGGTTGTACCATGAGCATCCAAAAAACTGTGATGAGCTCAGGGATGTCTGTGTGTGTGCAATAACAATACATATACAGGGTTTGGAATGATGACTGCAATGGTTCTGTGAAGATCTCTGATCCAGTGGCATGAACAGACTTTCTGAGGTCAGGAGCAAAAGTAAAAAATTAGACACATACAGTGTGTGTTTTGGCACCAGACAGGACACATAACATGGACAGTATATTATGTTTTAACCAGGCAAAGAAGTAGATGGCACAGTTTGCCAACTAAGTGGGCACTTCAGCATTTGTTTGCTGCAAAGAAGATACTTAAGCAGAAATTTAAGTCCAAGGAGGACACTTAGGTGTGTTTCTGCTGCAAAGATGGCACTTCAGGGCGCATTCGTCAACAATTTGGCCATATCCTGTAGCCAAACTGGGAAATCTATGCATGGAAAAGTCACTTTTTAGTTAGAAATGTGACTTTTTCCTTCAAAATTTTGTCTTCTCATGGTACATTTTGGCTTTGATTTCTCAAATTTCAATCCTATATCAAACATATCGTTCCATTATCACATTTTTTTTACTATTTATCGCACAATTTTGACTTCATATCTCAAAATTTGTATTCTCAAAACTTCAATTCCTCAAAGATTTTACTATTTAATCAAAATATTAATTTTCATTTATTTTGCAAATTTTGACTTTAATATCTTTACATTTTGACTATTATAGTAAAAAAATGAGTTTTTCTTAGCTCAAAATTCTTGATTTAACATTTTTAAACAAGTTTGACCTTCAGTTTTCACCTTTTCATTAGATGAATAGCTTTTGATGTTATGATGTCATTTTGTCAAGTTTGTAACTGTTACTGTACATTGTGAACTTCAGTGAAGCTTGATTTAAAGATAACCCTGACTTGAATTGACATCGCAAAATCTGCAGGAAACAAATCTCAATTAGATCTTTTTCTAAAATCGTTCAGCCAAAACCCCCAATTTTCTTTTCCCCGCTGTTTCCAAAGTGTTTGCCTCAAACAGCTGAATTCCTTCTCTTCTCACTCAACAAACAGGAAACACACGTACTATAAAAAATGATTGACGAATCACTTATCCAATTGAATCTACCAAGCCCCCTGATTAACCAATCGCGTGAGAGAAGAAGGGCGGGACGTCCTGAAATGTGATGCAAATTCGACGGTCAAGCTTGTTAGTCCCACCTTTTTGTGTTTCCCGCACCGTCAATCAAAATAGAAAAAAATCAACCCGATCAACACTAACCCTGACTCTTTGATCAAATAATCATGTTTGGAGTTTAGATGATCAGATTATCCTCCAGGTTGCTCTCACTATGACTGCTACGTAAACGTTTAACGCAGCGAAGCGTGCAACTAATCGGTGAGTTTGTTCGACCTACAGCGGAGCGAGCTGCGTCTTTTTATCTTTAAGAGCTAACGGCTAAATATGGAGCTAACTGAGCCATAAACACTCAATCTGAGCCCGAATACTCTCAGAATCTGCGCTGGAAAGTTGAATTTCGAAGTCAGCTCCGTTTGGACTGGAGAGTGGGGATGCTTTGCGGGCTTTTCTGGCAGGCAGAAGTTGAAGATTACAGAGTTTTGCTGAGTTTCTCCTTCTCTCCCTGTTAGCGCCAGAGCAGCCTCTGGAACAAGGAGAAATGGCGTCCGCGGACGTGGACAGCTGCAGTCAAAGCGAGTTCCTGCAGCCGCAGGAAACACAGGTATCCCGCAATTTACAGCTCGTCTTTCTCGCTCGCTTTCGATTGCTGCATGTGATTTTGAGAGCATGAAGCTCACACGTTTTAAAATTTTGATGGCATGGGGTGAAAGCCGTACACTTCCTGTGTTCCCCTCAATAACGGCCACCCACTTTACCCCTGGAAAACCCGCCCATAGTGGGTAGGACACTGAAGGCAGTCACTCGGGTCGGCTCGCTGGATGGAGCCGCTGTTCTGTGGGCTTTTAGGACACCGGAGTAAGACAACATGTATCAGGGATATTGTGCAGAATGGAAACAGAAGCGTCTAATGGTGTTGTCAAAGGCTCCCATCCCCCACACAGCCTGACTCCTGCCTGTTAGCACAACTATGTGTCTGTGTGTGTGTGTTGGTGCTTCTTTTCTCCTGCTTCTGTTTTATCTCATCATTACCTCAGCATTCATTACATTAGGGTGACTATTCTAAAACCCAAAAGAGGACCCTCTATCCAGCCTCCTGAAGATCCTGAAAAAATACCCAAAGACCCTCAAAGACGACAAAGTAGCTTCATAAACCATATTCAGTCATTTAAAATGCTCCTTTTCTGTTTGAAGGGAAATTTTTCTATGGTGTAAACAAATATTGCATGTATTTAGACTTTTCAGCTCAATTTTTTGACTGTATTCATTTCAAATTTAACTTTTTTTGTCATAACTTTGACTTGTTAGCTTATAATTTTTATCTTTATTGCAGAATTTTAACTTATATCTCAGAATTTTGACTTGCTATCTCAATACTTTGACTTCTCATTGAAAAAAATTCACCTTATAGCCCAGAAGTTTACTTTTTATCTCGAAATTTCATTCCTTCATCTCATAACTTTGACTTTTTAGCCAAAATTATGTCTGTTTTGATTTTTTCATCTCAGAATTTTGACTTATTTATCTTAAAAGTTTGACTGTTTTTTCCTAAAACGAAGAGTAATTGTCCAAAAAAATTGACTTTTTATCTCATTAGTTTGACTGTGCGCAAGAAATTCAGATTGTTACTTTAAAAATTTGTGTCTTTGTCTCAAAATTTTGGCTTTTATATCTCAATTTTCAACCAATATTGACTTCTCATCTTGAACTTTGCATTTTTAACCCACAAATTTAACTGTTTAATCAAATATATTCTTTCACTCTAAAATCTTTGACTTCAATACCTTAAAATTTGCTATTATATCAAATATCGACTTTTTAGCTCAAATTTTGATGTCTGTTGCAAAATTTTGAATTTTTATCGCAAAATTTGACTTCCATCTCATAACTTTGCCTCATCCCAGAGTTTGACTATTTATTTAAATTTTTGCTCTTTATCTAAAATTCTGATTAATTTTTTCAAAAGGTTGACCATATTTTCTCAAAATATTGGGGTTTTTTTGCCCATAACTGTGACCTTTTAATGTAAAAATATGACTTTTATCTGATTATTTTGACTTTATATCTCAAAATTTTGTCTTTTTATCTTAAAATATGACTTGATATGGACCAAAAAAGATTCTCAATAGCGGTCACAACCAGGGAGAATAGAGGGGTACTACATTTTATTTGCAGTTGGTGTGTAAAAGTGCATTTCTGCTTCAGCTTTTTCTCTCTGAGAGCACAAATTTGCAACAGAGTTTCATGTTTTCCTGCTCAACATCTTGACAGGTTGGTACATCAGAATAATGCCAGTAGCCCAGTGCAGCTTTGCTATATCAAATTATCAACGGTCTGTAGAGCAAGCTGAGAAATTCTCATCAACAGTTAGGGAAATTTTATGAAATCCCCTCTGGCAGAATTTTGCCACTAAAAAAAGAGGATACGTGGAGCTTAAATCCTCCATGATCCTCTGCAGCTGTTTTTTAGTCCTTTGATTCTCAGCGTCTTTGTCCTCACCTGAATCGCTGACTGCAGCATCTGAAAATGTCTCCTTTTAAAGTCTGATCCATCCTTGTTAACGTGACGTCATGTTGATTTCACCCCCAGACGACAGACATGTCGGCCATCCAGCTGACGGGCTCAGACAGGTGGGAGGTGTTAACTCCTGTCTCCACCGGGAAGGAAGACCAGGGAGTCGTTCACATTCCAAACTCTGGGATCGTCACATCGAATGGGCAGTACGTGCTTCCAATCGGGGGTCTTCCCAACCAGCCCATCTATGTTACAGCGTCTGGGAACGAGGCTGCAGCCAATGGAGTGTCAGGGATTCAGTATCAGGTAAACACACGCTTCAGAAACAGAGCAGGAGTTTCACACGTGGTGACGATTTTCTTTGTAAACTTCTTCTTCTTCTTCTTCCAGGTCATCCCCCAAATCCAGAACGCAGACGTGACTCTAGCAGGATTCCAGGCGCAGGGTTTGGACGACGGCACGGGGCAGATCCAGCTCCTTCAAGACGGCAGCCAGGGCACCATCGGGATCAGCTGTGCCACCACTACCAGCACAGACCTTCTGACGCAGGCGGGGCAGGTCCAGTCCATCCAAGGCGTCCCACTAACAGGCGCGTCGGCGTACACCGGCACGGTACCTGTGGGGTTGCCGGGCAACATCACATTCGTCCCCATAAACAGTTTGGATCTGGAGTCTTTAGGACTGACAGGGGCGCAGACGGTCCCCATTGCGACCGGAGTAACAGCCGAAGGTCAGCTGATCATGAGCGGCCAGACGCTGGAGAGTCAGAGTCAGGACGCCAGCGCCAAACAGCCTCTGGTGACGGTGAGTGGCGCCAGCGGGAACCCCGAACTCTACGTGCCAACCACTACCACCGCTTCCTCCTCCAACACGTCCAACCTCCCCGAGACCATCGACGGCACCGGAGTTCTGACCCAAGCAACCGCCGTGTCTGCGGGGGTGTCTGACCCTTCATCCTCCTCGAACTACAACTCCCACAACCACCTGCAGCAAATCCAGGTCAGAGCAGGTCCTAAACATCACATCAAACCACTTTTTGGAGTTTTCTCAAAGTCTTGCTTCAAACTTTCCTTCACTGTGAGCTGATATCAAATGTCTGATTAGATTTTTGTGATTTATTTATTTACTCTGTGATTTTTTTAGCTCCAAGGTCACAGTGTCTGGAGTGAGTTTTTTATTCTTCCTTTGCTTTTTGGGATAAGTCAGACCTAATAGGTGTAATACCCAAACTTTGTCTTTGTGCAGGGAGTTTGGTTAGTTGTGTTATGGTTCAATGAAGAGTCAAACTATTGATTGAATGAGAAAATAAAGAGAAAACACAAAATTATGGTTTAAAAATACCAAACAGGGAGAGTTTAAAAGTCAGAACTAGGAGATAAAAAGTCACAATCATGGAGTGCAGTCAAATTAAGAGATTATCAATTTTTAAATCAGAAGTCAAAAATAACGGAAAAAAGTCACCATGTGGTGCAAAAAAGTCAGAAGTATGGACTGTGTCAAATAAAAGGCTTAAAATACATAATTATGGGTTAAATTTCAAAACGGGGAAAATTTTCAAAATAAGATTTAAATATAGTCAAAAATAGATAAAAAGCCACAAGTTTGGATTCAAAAGCAAAATAAGATTTTTTTTAATGAAAATGTCAAAATAAGAAGATTAAAGGTTAGTAGATGAAAAGAAAAGGTCAAATCAAGGAGACAAAGAGTCAAATTATGGACAGAATGGCAAATTTACGAGATAAAAATACATATGAGTTATGGGTCAAAATTCAAAAGAAGGAGATTCATAAAATCATTCATCATTAAGCTTGATTGCACAATTGTGGATGAAAAGTCAAAGTAAGAAATTAAAAATTTAAATTTAAATCAAATGTTCATTCAGTAAGATGAAAAGTCATAAATACAGTTGTTTTCACTTAAATGGGTGTAACATTGTGATATCACCAAAATGATTTGGGGAGTGTCCCTTTGGCGAAGACGTGAAAGTTTTAATAAATATAGTGTCATGGGTCTGAGGCAGAAATGTGATGTCCACGTGTGTACGCAGGGTCTTCAGAGGTTTATGTTTTCAGGTCGGAGTCTGAGGTTGTGAAAAAACATCAAAGATTTAGGAACAGAAAAGGTCAGAATCAAGATATTGGGATGAAAAGAAACGCATAAAAACAGGAAAAAGAACAGAAAAATCACATAAAAACTGGTTGATTTTTACCATACAAACACCCACTCAATGTGTATTTCTATTATGAATATGTTTAAACATCTGAAAAGGTCTGTTTACTGTTGTCCCATTGGCTTAAAATGACACAAGTAAACCAAAAAAATCTGGCTCTTAGGACAGAATGCTTGAAACAGAAGTTCATTCATATGGATAAATTTAATTTTTTCCTCCTCCGCAGGTCTCCACCTCCAACGCCACCACTATCTCCCAGCCCATCCTGCAGCTCTCTGGGGACGCTCAGGCCCAGGTGGCTCAGGGTCAGGACCTGAACGCAGCAGGTCAGACTCTGCAGAGCGTTCAGCTGGTCAACCCGGGGACCTTCCTCATCCAGGCTCAAACAGTCACTGCCACAGGACAGATCCAGTGGCAGACTTTCCAGGTAGGATAAGATAGATTGATCATTCTTTTGGCTGATGAAATCTGGGGAGTCACTCTTTCATATTGAGTTTTATCCCAAAGCACTGTTGCCTTCCACTAAATCCAATATAAACATCAACAGCTTTCTGGAAATGTTAATTACCATGGCTAACAGATGATTAAAAAAAAATAAAAAAAATAAAGTGTCCCAGAAAGTAAGAATATAGGTTAAGATCAATAAAAAGTTCATTTCTCTTCTCTCACTACTATTTGTAACCTGTGACAGCTTTTTGACCACATTACTCACTTTACTCTCCTTTTTTTCCCTGCTTTTGGACCAGTTTTTGATACTTTCTGACAATCTTCCAAGTTTTTTTCCCCTAATTTGCATCCCTTTTCACCCATTATTGCTTTTGTTGCCACTTTGAACTTATTTTTATCGCTACTTCTCGCTGTTTTTGCCACTTTTAACCACTCAGATTGTTTCTCTTGCAAAGGTCATTTTCAGCAGTTTCTCATAGGTTGAGCAGGGTTGAGTAAGTGTAGAGCAGAAAATATCTACTGCAAAAACTTGTATCTGGTATCTTGACACATATGAGGTTGAAGAAATATTACCATGACTGTGATTAGAATATTGCAGCAGCAGATATTGAGATTTAATCTAATTTGTAATCAGTTCCCAGCGCTAACAATGACATCAAGAGATGCGCTGGTGAAGATAACAAGTCAGTCATGAGCCGAGATCAAGAGATGAAAGCTTGTTATCAGAAAAGGGAAGTTTGGGAGGTGGTTTCAAAAATCAGAATGGACCAAATCTGAATCCAGAAGCTTCCTCTGAATTCATCACACTGGTTTCCCCCTTTCAAAGACGTCATGTGATCTGTTTTGATTTCAAATGTTTGGTTTTTCATCCTCTAACTCGTGCGTGATCTCCCTGCAGGTTCAGGGTGTTCAGTCTCTTCAGGGACTTCAGCTGCCTCAGGGTCAGGGTCAGGCCCAGCAGCTCACCTTAGCCCCCGTGCAGACCCTCCCCCTGGGACAGACGGGACAAGTCAGCCTGCCCAACCTGCAGACGGTGACCGTCAACACCGTCACACAGAGTGGGGTTCATTTCACACAGGGGGAGGACGCCAGCAGTCCAGCTGGTACGTTATGTTTCCCTTGTCAAGTTTTGAAATTTCCCTTTGAGGTAGAGATGTTCTGATACCATTTTTTCTCTCCTGATACTTCGGCTGATACAGAGTACCAATCTGATACCAGTATGTTATAAAAAAATATCATACTGTACCTGCATGACTGTGATATCAGTTCTGGCTCAGGTTAAACCTTTTGTAAAACATGAATAAATACAGGAAATTAAAGCTATTTATTTTAACATTCATTTTTGAGTATAACAGTATAGTGGCATCGAGCTTGAAATATTGCCACACCTCTGACATGATCATGCTAGTTAGCTCAGCTAAGCAAGAATTACGCCAACCGGTGTGTCTGTTGAGTCTGTCTCATGTGATTAAGGAGGTTGCAGCTTGTAGCACAGTGCTACTGTTTTAAGAGCAGCAAAGAAGAACTGTGCCAGAGATTAATGGAGCTAAACACTAGAGTTCTAATTTAATAAATTATGTGGTATCACATTGGTGCCTGGACTCCAGTAGTCGTCGATACCAATACCAGGATTTTCCCATACTGGTGTTTATATCAGAACATCTCTACCTTGAGGATGAATAAAGTATTTATCATGTTATTCATTTCATCTCATTTCACACACTCACATCATCAAATATGTTTGTGTTAAACATCACACAAAGTGATCCCACTGAGTCCTGCTCTCTTCTTCTCGTGTTCAGGGATCCAGATTAAAGAGGAGCCCGACTCTGAGGACTGGCAGCTGAGCGGGGACTCCACGCTCAACCCCAGCGACCTCAACAACCTGCGTGTTCAGATGGGAGACGAGGACTTGGACGGGGTGAGCGGGGAGGGGAAGAGGCTGCGCAGGGTGGCGTGCACCTGCCCCAACTGCAAAGAGTCCGGAGGGAGGTGAGCGTCATGAAAACAAACACACGACAGCTGCACAGAAACATCCTCTGATGATCAAGTCTTTACTTCAGCATCTGTACAAACCTGTGCTCATGAAAACAGAAAACATCCATGGAAACTCTTGTTTATGATTTGTTTATACATTTTCAAGTACATTTTCCAACACATATAAACACAATGGTCACGTTACATAAATCTTTTGCACAATGTCTGAATT
Organism: Thalassoma bifasciatum; assembly: GCA_008086565.1. Classification (NCBI taxonomy): domain Eukaryota; kingdom Metazoa; phylum Chordata; class Actinopteri; order Labriformes; family Labridae; genus Thalassoma; species Thalassoma bifasciatum. The sequence continues at coordinate 85,435 of RPOG01002378.1, forward strand.
TAAGCTATTATAGGGTAACACCTTATGTAGTCAATGCCAAAATAGTAAGGGTGCCAAAAGGGCATTATTATGTAAACCTAAAAAGACAAAGAAACTAACAAAAATATGTCAAAAAGGTAACAGTTGTCACACTTTACATTCCACATGCTTTTATCATAGGATACGAGACTCAATAAGTGTGTGATTTATGTTAAGTGAAGTAGAGAGGGTTACTTAGTCAAAGGGGTCAGTATGTAGTTGGAGGGATCTGTCATGCTCTATAAGAGAGAACCATATTATGTTACACTTTGTATCTAGACTTTGCAGTGAGTACCTCATTTTTCCTAACTTCATAAGTTAAGACATCCTAGATCCATTTTGTGTGAGAACGTGGGTAGGGGCTTTTCCATTGCATTAAATTAGCACACCTTGCTCCCAAAGAGAGGAAGGCTGTGAAATCACCAAAGTGTGTGGGCAGTGCTGCATGCAGACACTTAACTCTGTGTTGGTCAGATTGTATTTGAATGTGTTTTTTTGCTCTCTCTCCTCCATCACAGAGGTTCAGGTATGGGGAAGAAGAAGCAGCACATCTGCCACATCGCCGGCTGCGGGAAGGTTTACGGGAAGACGTCTCATCTGCGAGCTCACCTGCGCTGGCACAGCGGGGAGAGACCCTTCGTCTGTAACTGGATGTTCTGTGGGAAGAGATTCACCAGGAGCGACGAGCTGCAGAGACACAGGAGAACACACACAGGTAAACGTCCTGAGGAATCTCAGTCCAAACTTTTTCAAAGCCTGAATGTCAAATAAATCTCCAGAGCAGCTAAATCTGCAGCACTCGTCCAGATTTTGTCTGGAACATACAGGGTGTATTTTTGCGCCCCCCCCACTCTCAACCACCAGTCACGTGCTCTAAAATGAACACATGCTCAAATGTGTGCTTCGTTTGCAAACATGCAATGCAAAGACTTAATTTATTTTTAAAACTGTCACAAATAATTTATCACACCTTAAGCTTTACTTTGTGACACCTAGTAGAACAAAGCAAAAAAAATATTCAGAACTGGAGGGGGCCCCCGCATTTCCTTTCAGCAAATGCAGGATGTTGAAATGCTGAGCATCACATTTCAACACTAACATGTTTTTATCTTTTAAAACATTTTTTAAAAGCCTCCTCTTTGCATTAACTCTTGTTAATTATCACTTTCATGGCTGTAATATTACAAGTGACACTGCAACCTGTGTGCTTTAAATTGTCTTTGTGTATCAACACACTCTCGAGCCTCTGACTCCTTTGGACCTTGTTTCATGGGATTTTGTACTTTGCCTTTGTGTTGAGTTTTATTGTGACAGTGTGAAGACTTGACTTCCTGTCTGTTGTTCTTTTTCCCCCGTGTTTCCCAGGAGAGAAGAAGTTTGTGTGCACAGAGTGCTCTAAGAGGTTCATGCGAAGCGACCACCTGGCCAAGCACATAAAGACTCACCAGAATAAAAAAGGCGGAGTCACCGGCACGTCCTCGCCCGGCGCTGACACCGTCATCACCGCCGACGGCACCACGCTCATCCTCCAGGCGTCCGCTCACGACCTCGTAGCCAATCAGGAGATCCCTTTACAGCTGGTCACCGTGGCGCCTGGCGAGGTGATGGAGTGAGGAGGTTTTTATAAGAACTGGTGGCTCACAGGGACTTCTGGGGCTTTTTCTCTCTTTCCCTTTTACTTTGTTTCTGTTTTTTACATATGAATATATACGTAAATATATATGACAAATATATATATTTTAAGTAAGAGTTATCATGACTTTATGTTGGTTTTTGCAGTCTTTTTATAGGCCGGCAAAAAAATAACATTCAAATGTGGTCGCTATGTACACGCGTCAACACACACACACTCACACACACATTTTAACACCTGACATGAATACTCAACACGATGAAATGCCTTATTTTGTATCATACTCTTGTATAAAATGCTGGAGGTGCATGTGTTTTTTAAGCTTTGCAGATGATGATGTAACTGTAACAGATGTTAATGTGTTTGTGAGGAAGAGGAAGAGTGTTTGGAAAGAGAGAGAGAGATGGAGAGATGGAGGGAGTGACCGTCACATCCACTCTGCTCAGCTCAGCTCAGCACAAACAGGAGAAATCAGACGACAAATATAGACTCAGAAATAAGGCTGAACAATTTTCACAAATCATCTAATTGTGATATTTTTCCCTGTATTGCAATTGGGATATTTTTGCTTGATTATTTCTCGGTCCCTCATCCTTTGTGTTTCTTAAGAAAAACTCACTGTAGAAAATGAACTTTGGCATTAATTATGGCACAACAACTTTTTGATACTCATGACTGACTTTTACAAGTTAAAGTCACTTTTCACTTTCTTTTCCACCACTTTTGGACCATTTTTTACTACATTCTAACTATTATTGAAGTTTCATCCCAACTGTCAGCTTTGGCTATTTTGACCACTTTTCACTGTTTTTTGTCACTTCTTTTCCCATTTTGGCTACCTTTTGACTATTTTTCCAAGTTTATCCCAGAATTTTCTTGCTAATTTTTGTTGCTTTTTTACTGTCACTTTATATTCAATTTTGTCTCCACCAAATTTGGTCCATTTTTGCTACTTTCTAGCTATTTTCCTTCTTTTTTTCCCCCCAAATCTTTGATGCTTTTGGGCATTTCAGTCACTTTCCACTTTTTTCCACCACTTTTTGACCATTTTTTTTTACTATCTTCTTACTATTGTTGCAGTTTAATCATATTTCATGCCATCTTTTCCTTTTTTTTTTTTTTTTTTTAAACCACTTTTCAATGTTTTTTCATCACTTCTTTACCCAGTTGTTGTTACATTGCCTATTTTTTAAAGTTTTATCCCAACTGTCTTGTCATTTTTGTTGCCTTTGGCTATTTTTTTTACCACTTTTCACTTTTTTTTGTCACTTTTTTTGCTACCTTTTGACTTTTTTTTACTTCATTAAAGTAGTAAAGCAAACAAACAAAAAAAACAGAATTTTGATGTATAACTTTAATGCTTACCTCTTTGTCTCTTTTTCCAATAGAAGAGTTGATCTTTAACAAAAAATTGTCAGGCCTCTGAAAAGTTTGTTCATTTCTATGCACTCAATACAATATTTGCTACTTCTCACTGCTTTTTGACCCTTTTAGTCACTTCTTACTCACTTTTGCTACTTTCTCAGAATTTCCCTTCCAATTTTTGCCCATTTTCACCCATTCTTGCTGCTCCTTGACCATTTTTGCCACCCTAAACTTATTTTTTATTGCTACTACCGTTTTTGACACTTTTCACCACTTAGATTATGCAAAAGTAGTTGTCAACAGTTTGTCTCTTTGGTTGAGAGACACTGATGCAGAGTATAAAACATCAACTACAAAAAGTGTATCTGGTTTTCTGACACATTTGAGGTTAAAGAAATGTTGCACAGTCTGCCACTAGAATGTTACAACAGGTCATACTGTGATTTAATCTCATTTTTGATGAATTGCTCAGCCTTATTTAGAAATCAGGTGATGACTGAGTTTGTGCTGAGCTGAGCTGAGCCTGCTCCCTCAAAGTCAACGTGCAGACGAGCAGTTGTTGACTACAACACCACACGGCGCCGCTTCAGGACGTTTGCTGCTCAGAGTGAGACAACGGCGCCGCTGTTCACTGATCAGAAGTCGAGGAAAAATCTACGCAAGCCGTTATTCTTTTGTTTTGTTTTGTTTTGAAAGTGCGACTTCTTCTTCCAGTATCTGGCCTGTCTGAACAGAACGTCTCACCTCTCCACCGTTTGTCCACATCCATTATTTGACTTTATCCTTTGTTTTGTGGTCAAGTCACATCATCTTCCTCTTGATGAGGATACGAGCGGTTACTCTGGATCAACTCCAGGTTCTTCTGTCAGCTGCACATGGACACAGAAGAAAGAGAAGAAGAAGAATCACCAACACAGGAAACAGATACAAGTGTTTCTGTCACTGAACATTCCAGCTGATGATGTGCGATTAAATTTGCAATAACTGCTCTGTGGGATATTCTGGCCAGATGTCACCAAGCGAAAGGAAAAAACAATCATGCCATTTTTATTTTTTATTTTTATTTTTTTTAATTTTTATTTTAAATTGTAATTAATGTAACCCTTTCCTGTCTGTCCTCATGTCTGTAGCATCATTTACGTGTATATTATCTTATTTTCACATTGTTTATAGAAGCCATTTACTTAGTTACCTGAATTTGTTGTATCAAAACCTTATTTTAAGTGATTTTTTTAAAGAAATGGTGTAAAAATTGAATGTTACCTTTTGTAAAAGCTTTTTTCAAATGGATCACAATAAAAGTCTGAAACCTTCCAGTAACAGGATTGATGTGTGTGGGAGCAACATCCAGGGTCAGAACATGAAATTATTCAAGCAATGTACTCAGGAAGTTAAATTAATTCAATCAGGAAAAGGGGAAGTTGAATTATTTCATTACACTTAACAGGAAATATTTCAGTATTTTAAACAGGAAGTTATTTAATTCCAGCAGATACAGGAAGTCTTAATGTATTAGCATTAAAAACAGGGGGTTAAACTATTTTATTAACATAACCAGGAAGTTATATTTTTCAGTGACATAAACAAAAAATTCTGTGATTTTAGCAACAAACTTGTAGTTATGATAACAGCAACATTAACAGAAAAAAAAACATTGTTTCAGCAATGTAATCAAAGTTTTATAACTTGAGGGATGTAATAAAAAGTTATAATTTTCTAGACACACAAACAGGGCGTTAAAGGAGTATGCAGGATTTTCCTAAGAAATGAAATGTTTATTTTTGACATTATATAAAATTAAAACAGTTCAGTATCGATCTGCACATCACTACCAGGCAGCCTCAACACAGAGGAGCGGACAATTATCCTTCAAAAATAATTAGTAAATAAAATATTCTTCAAACACTTCATCCAGAAAAGAACGATTGTTTCTGCAGCAAAAATCAGGAAAGAATGCTGCAGAAAATCACTGACTGTGTTACTGCGTAATTTTGAGAGATTATATAACATTAAGTCACCGGACGATATACTCTGATCATTAATTTCACTTTATTACAGCGCTGAGATTTGGGGCAGAGCTCTTCCTCATTTCTCTTCCTTTGTTTTATATTTGAAGTTATTTTGAGGATCAGCTCCCTGTGTGAGCGCATTTTTATTCGAATATTAATTTATCACTGTGACGAGTAGTTGTGGATCCTTGTTTCTGCAGTTATACCACAACCATTATAAACCTCATTATTTCAGATGCACTGAACTGCGTGTTTTACATGTGACTCAATTAGTTGACAGATGTAACTGAGTCCAAATCTGTATCTTTGGCAGAATATTCTTCAAAAATTAATTCAAACACATCATCCAGGGAAAAAACATCACTGTGGCTGCAGTTGGCGTAATTATGGGAAAGTTTACAATATTATTTCATGGGAAAATATAAACAGATAGAACTCTGATCGTCAATCATCATCAATTTCACTTCATTAAACACATATGTTTGGAGAGCACTTCCTAAGAGCAAGTGTGAGCGTGTTTTGAGTTTAAATATTAATTCCTCACAGTGACAGCGGTGCGTTACATTTGGAACAAATGACTCCATTAGTGACAAATGTAGCTCATCCAATGATGTGTTTTATATAGGATGTCATCAGGAGTGGAGAGATGCTTTAAGAAGGGTGGAGCTACAGTTCTGTGTATAGATATCAGTTTAGCTTATTAATTAAACTACATGTGGATTGTTACTATCATGCTTTGCTTGTCAAAGATGTTTGATAATGTAGTAGTGACTTTTTTTTACCTAAATAATCTTTTGCTATTCTTCATTATATGTTGCCCAAGTTAATAGTATTATAGCGCTGTCTGACAATGTTTCATCCTTCTCTTTTTTCTATATAAAGTGTAATATTGCGAAGTGATTAGCCCACTAACTAAACATGATAATCTCTGGTACTAGATGCAAACACTGTTATTCAGTCTTTAGGATAAATCTATCCAACTTCTGAAAGAGTAAAATCAACACTGAGAGCATTTTAATCCACTGACAGACTTAAAACCAGCTTTTAGACTTGAATTATCGAATGCTTTCCATGGGTTATGTTATCTTTAGATATTGGTGTATTTTTATTTTTAAGTCACCCCCTGTTGATCATCATTGCTTCATAGCAGTAATTCAGAAATACTCAACACAGAAAAATGATGACACAGGGCTGACGACTTCACCATGTTATGTGGGGATACACATTATTTCAGACATATCACTGTGCACCTGCCAGAGAATGTAATCCCCCTCTTTAATTACCAGGTAATGTGATAACACCATGTGATTTATTTTGTAGACACTTCTGATCGTATATGAAAAAACTTGAGAATTAGGACTAGTTTTATGAAACACAGCAAAAGTTATAGAGGGATACAAATTATTTCAGTCCTTAACACTGCACCTGCCTGAAAAATGTACCCCCTCTTTAATCCTCAGGTGATGTGCTATCATCATGTGGTTTATTTTGTAGACATTTCTGATCACATATAAAAAAAACTTGAGAATTAGGACTAGTTTTATGAAATACAGCAAACGCTATGGAGGGATACAAATAATTTCAGTCCTTGACACTGCACCTGCCAGAAATTGTATCCCCCTCTTTAATCCTTAGGTGATGTGCTGACATCATGTGGTTTATTTGGGAGACACTTCCGATCATTTCTAAGAAAACCTGAGAGTAGGGACTGATTTCATCAAACACAGCTAGATTTAACGGTTTCTAAATTGAAGTTATCCTGAGCAGCTATGATAGCAGCAGTAACACAGAGAAAGAATGTTACATTATTTACACTTTATCTCATTTACCTGCAGGAAGTCAGGTGTACAGCTCTGGAGTTTCTCTCACGTGATGCTGCAGGTGCTCACAGGGCTGTTTGGTTTTTTTTTTTACACTTTTTATGGTTTGTTTACGAAGCTACGACTGTTAGCGATGCTCCTCGGTAAACAGGAATTACACTCACCGGTCACTTCATTAGTCACACCTGTACAACTGCTTGATGACGCAAATGTCTAATCAGCCAATCACATGGCAGCAACTCGATGCATTCAGGAATGTAGCAACATAAACAGGAAGTTATATTATATTACCAATAGAAACAGGATGTTTTATATTTGACTGATGTAATAAGAGGCTACAATTTTTAGCAACATAAACAGGAATTTTCAGTGATGTTATTGAAATTTTATACCATTCTGTGCTTAAATGTATCTTAACTTTTCCACTTATTTCATAATGTTAGGTACCCTTGGGCGTCTTGGTGCCGTTTAAATAAATGCATGATCATCATTATGAATATTATGTAAAAAGGAGGTTTAAAGGATGATTTTGGCTGCTGGAATTGAGGTTCTCTTTCATAATATTTCGTTCGATGTCTCACTATGGGATGCACGCCCCGCTGCAGACCTCAGAAGCATTAATCTCATTACGCCAATCCTGATTGGCTGGTGAAACGTGTCCGTCCGCCCCAGGTAGTCCCACCTACCTTATATAGCTCGGGCGGACGGCGGCACGTCATTCAAACACCTCTTCTCACTCGGAGCATATCTTGCGTCTTTGGCTAACTAGCTTAACTGTCCACAGACGGATCTTATTCAGCTTCCGTCGACGGGCGCTAGTTAGCTTTTCTCTTCGGTCACACCAGATCGATTCCGCTTCTCGAACGCCCTACCACGGCTTTCGAGTTCCGAGCGTTAGCACACCAGCTAATCTCTCGGTTACGATTAGCACACCAGCTAATCTCTCGGTCACGATTAGCACACCAGCTAACCTTGACTCTAGTTAGCACACCAGCTAACCTTGACTCTAGTTAGCACACCAGCTAACNAATGCCTCATATCAGAGGATGAGGAAGAGGACGACATCTTTCTGACTCCGGCCCGGGCTGCACAGCCCGCGGTCTCCGTCGCCTCTCGGGATGGAGATGAGAGCAGCACACCAGCTTCTCCCCTCCTCAGCTCGGACATGCTCGACGTGTGCAAACGCGCTGCTGCCCGGCTGGCTATCCCCTGGCCTACTGTCGTGGCCGAGACCTCCAGGTCCCGCTACGAGGGGAAGAAATTGCCCTTGGCCAAGAGTGCGACGAGACAGCTGGTCCCCGTCTTCCCAGAGCTGCTGGATGAAGTGACGCGCTCGTGGAGAGACCGTCCTTACAGCAGCAGGAGCCCGATTCCCGGGGCCTCTTCCCTCGACTGTGAAGCGATGGAAAGCCGGGGTCTGCTCCGCATGCCTCCGATGGAGCCACTCGTTGCAGCTCACCTTCACCCTGGGCTGTCAACGTTGTCCTCCAGGAACCCCAACCTGCCGTCCAAGTCTGACCGTTTTCAGTCAGCCCTGACTGAGAAGGCCTACAAGGCGGCGGCGCTTTCGGCCAGAGCGCTTAATGTCCTCTCCATGCTCACAGCATATCAGGCTGAGTTATGCGAGGACTTCGCTCTAAGTCAGGACTCCGCTACTTGGGAGGAGATATCTGTCATCACTGACTTATGTCTCCGTGTCCAACGCTGCGCGGTCCAGGCCACGGGAAAAGCGATGGGGTCTATGGTGCTGCAGGAACGGGCGCGGTGGCTCAACCTCGCCAACCTGTCAGACCGAGAAAAGGAGGACATCCTGGACATGCCCATAGTCCCGGAGGGAATTTTTGGCTCCGCGTTGGATTCGATGCATCGACGGTGTGAAGCCAAAAAGAGAGAGGATGAAGCGCTCCGGCTTTGCCTCCCTCGGAAGCCTCCGGCTCCCCCTCCGCAGACGCAGCGTAAAAGCTTCGCGCAGGCTGCCTCTCGGGACTCACAGTTTAAAATTCCAAAACTGTTGAAACCCCAGCCCAACCCGGCCCCACTGCCCGGCCGGACCAGCTGGCCCAACAAATCTGTAGCTTCGGTTGCAGCTCCGCCGGCACAGCCCGCGCGGCCTGTCTTCAACCAAGCTAAGAAGAAGAGAGCGGCCTGACTGCCCCTCTCTTCGCCGGTGATGCAGCTGGATGTTCCCCGTTCTCCAGCTCCACCTGTTCGGCTTTCGAGCGTGCACCCAGGGGCCCACCACGCCCCCATCTCCCGGCTGCCACGGTCCATGCCAGCGCAACCCAGGAGAAACGGACGTCTGACGGGCGAGAGTTCACTCACTGCCCCTCTCTCATGTCCACAAGCACGCACAGTCACTCATATTTTCAGAAAGAAAATAAAAAAGTGTCCCGCTGTCGCATCCAGGGGCTCCCGGCTCCCGCGTCGATTATTATTTCTTTCGGGTTGAAAATGTCAAAATCAAAATAAGCAGCGCGGTGGCGACACCCGCTGTCCCCCTTCGGCGGGAAGCCACGGCTTCCCCCGGGGCGGAGAATGTGTTGGTCCCGCCGCTGCGCTGTCCTCTCGGGCAGAAACGCTCCGCGGCACCCGCGGACCATTTCACATTTTCACCACAAGAGGGCGCCCCCGCACCGCGGCTGGGCCCTCTCGTGGTGGAAAGGCTGCAAGATGTGTCCAGTCTCTCCCACAGATGGGAGAGATGGGCTGCCGAACATCGGAGTGGGACCCACAATTTCTGCTAGAGCTGCCTTATGTCCGACGTCAAACGGCGGTAAGGGAGCGCCCAGCGGTCAAATTATGTGAGCCAGGCTCAGGGAGAGTCAGCTCGCGTTTTACAGGAGGAAATGGAGAGTGACAGTTTGTTTCCTCGTTATACACAGCATGGAGGGCGTCTCGCAGTCTCGCCAAAAATGAGGTCCATAAAAGACCAGGGGTTTGCACCCTCGCCCTAAGCGGGATAGGACCTAGATGCACGAGACTTGTTTATAGAGTCCTTTATGTTTAAGTCCTACGACTGTGTACGTAGGGACGACGCAGAACTGCGAGCTGTAATACACCTCATGGTGCAACCTGGACACATCATCAGTGATTCTCCCAGGCTCATGGGGTGTTTCGGGTCTTAATCAGACACCCTCACCCGAGCGACCCAGCCGGGGGTGATCAGTCCCCCGACTTGTGTCCAGGTAGCGCACTACGCCACGCCTCCCCCCTCCTCAACCAGAGCCAACGTGAAGCCCTTTCCGACGCTTCCAAGATGTTTTTAATGGCTCTTCGCCTGTGCAGTCCACAAATCCCAAGGAGCCCCAGGACCCGATGTAAAGACTTGCCTGCAAAACCCCTGCAGCCCACCTCAATAGGCTCACAGCGGGCCTTCCACCCATTCCTTCGGCACTCTGCCACCAGATCGGCATACTTTGCTCTCTTCCTCTCCTGAGC